>LNAC01000361.1:197156-353194 GCA_002007465.1 Ailurus styani
GGAGCCCGATGCGGGCCTCGATCCCAGGACCCTGAGATCATGACCTGAGCCGAAAGCAGAGGCTTTAACCCACTGAGCCACCCAGGCGCCCTCTTCCTAGTTTTCTGAGTAAGGGACTGTGCCTCTTCTTACCTACCCTCTCCCCACCCCTTCACCCTATAGATCAAGTCATTCATCCACATACTGCTTTGTTAATGTTTTCATAAGAGTGTCTTTTGAGATAATCTGTTACTACAAAGCCCATAATGACTTCTAATTGTAGCATCTACTGTCACAAGCTGTCATTTAAATCTCAATGGATGTCACTTTCTCCTTCTTACTCAGAAAAAAATACATTTTCCCCTCCAAACATCTGCATTAGCACATAGTTTATGTTTTCCTTGGATAGGTTAAGTGAGTAACAAAATACTAGCCTCTAAAATTAGTATCTGATGTGAATTAACTCAAGTAGGGAAAACATCCTATCTATACATAATGTACACATAAAAGACACAATGCTACTTCAATTGTACAAAAAATTGTGTTCTAATGTTATTGGAAAAAAATCTTAGAATATAGCTTCATAGATCTTCAATTTCTTCATAGCCCTTCAATGGTTTTGTCAATTAAAATATTGTTTTAGAAAATGCTACCATATATTTGAACTATTTATCATTCTGTATGTTTCCATAGAAATATTAAGCCCGCCCCTATCAAAATTAAAAACCAATAAAAAACATGTGAATACTAATATTATCACAATCATCTATTGGTAAGATATCTCTGAAAAAGTTATATTAAAATTATGAGCTCATTTATATATGCTTATGACTATCTGACCACATGATTGGACTTCACATACAGCTAACTGAAAGCTTTTTTTTAATCAGTAAGGCACCAATTATCACTTTAATTTCATAGAACAAATATGATTATCTTTCTACTGATTTACTGGATTTTATTAATTCATTGAAGCACTTAAATAATTTGCATACATGGATATAATTTTTAGTTTGTATATAAAAGCAAAAATTAGAAAAAGAAATTACGATAAATTTTCCAGTTATGTCTCAAAGGGTTATGACTAGTTAAAAAAGTGCTATTGATTACTTACCTGCATAGAAACTCAACTAAGAAGAATAACAAACATATATAAATCCTCCTCTGACAGGAGTGGAAGACAATCAGGAGTGGTGGACTATGCTAGAAGGCTTCTCTGAGCAGAACTAGGGGGCGTGTGTCTTTCACCTAAAGTTGCAGGCAAACAAAATCTGAGATGTGCAGAGTCAAGAGCCAAATGGAAGACATAAAAGAATCCAAATCTAAAGCAGAGAGGAGAGTCTACATAGGTCTTCAAGAGCAGATTTTAAGAATAAAAAAACCCCACAAAGTCAAGAGTGAGAGCCAAGTAAACAAGAAGGGTGATTAGGATCAGGATGAGAAGAAGCAATGACTGGAACTCGACAATTACACTGGGCAACTATATGGACAATCACTGAGCAAGATCTGAGGGATGTGGTACCTAAAGCACCTGGAAGCAATTATTTCCAACATATAAACACCTGAGAAGCTGGTAGAGGGGAACACCAACTACCAAACCAAGTTGAATCAGAATGATTAATTGAAAATAATGAAAATGGAAAGCATCAAAGGACAAAGACTTTTGAGTTCAGAAATCTGGTAAAGAACAAGGATGAAGAATAAGGAGACCTTCAACCTCTAATTCTGCAGTTTTGTCCATATCAATAATCCATTCTGCTTTTCATATGGGAATCAGGAGTAGTAATAATTGATGCTGACTTAATTCAATGTAGGACTATGCAAATGAATGTGTGAAATATTTCCAGAAATCTTTCTTGACAGAATTGCACGTTATAAGAAGAAAGTTAGATGAGTGGTATTAAAGGGACAGTCATCTGAGAGGAAAAAACTATAAATCACTTAAATTTAGTGGTAACAACACTGAGTTTACTAATCCACAAAATAAGAACTCACTAAAACATGTACATTATAGATAAAATTACAATGTTTTCAAAGACCTTATTTTCTGAGTGCATAATAAAGACTGCAGTGAAGAAAGCAAATATCTATGTCTTAAAGATGACTATTAAGAGTGAAGAAAACATTTTATTTTAAAGATAGGACGAATGTTTCTATCAGATGTAGATAAAAACTGAAGCTATCAACCTGGAAACCTTCCAGCAGGTCCTAAAGCACTCTTTTTTTTTTTAATTTTATTTTTATTCTTTGCCCAAGGGGTACAGGTCTGTGAATCTCGGATGAGTACTCAACACATAGAAAAATGACAAGACTGTCATTAGTGATAGGTTATTTTCTTATTTGTAAACAATTAAGCATATTTGTTTACTACCAACTATTTGTTAATCCATTCAACAAATATTTGCTTTATTAACACATAATGTATTATTTGTTTCAGGAGTACAGGTCTGTGAATCATCAGTCTTACACAATTCACAGCACTCACCATAGCACATATCCTCCCCAATGTCCATCACCCAGCCACCCCACCGTCCCACCCCTCTCTCCTCCAGCAATCCTCAGTTTGTTTCCTGAGATTAAGAGCCTCTTATGGTTTATCTCCTTCTCTGGTCCCATTTTGTTTCACTTTTCCCTCCCTTCTCCCACGACCTCCTGCTCTGCCTCTCAAATTCCTCAAATCAGTGAGATCATATGATAATTCTCTTTCTCTGATTGACTTATTTTGCTTAGCATAATACCCTCTAGGTCCATCCACATCATTACAAAAGGCAAGATTTCAGGGGTTTTTGATGTCTGCATAGTATTCCATTGTATATTTATACCACATCTCCTTTATCCATTCATCTGTTGATGGATATCTAGGCTCTTTCCATAGTTTGGCTATTGTGGACATTGCTGCTATAAACATTCGGGTGCACATGCCCTTTCAGATCACTACATTTGTATTTTTAGGGTAAATACCCAGTAGTGTGATTGCTAGTCATAGTGTAGCCTATTTTTAACTTTTTGAGGAACCTCTGTACTGTTTTCCAGAGTGGCTGCACCAGCTTGCATTCCCACCAACAGAGTAGGATGGTTCGCCTTTCTCTGCATCCTCGCCAACACCTGTCATTTCCTGACTGGTTAATTTTAGCCATTCTGACTGGTGTGAGGTGGTATCTCACTATGGTTTTGATTTGTATTTCCCTGATGCTAGGTGATGTTGAGCACTTTTTCATGTGTCTGTTGGCCATTTGGATATCTTCTTTGATGAAATGTCTGTTCATGTCTTCTGCCCATTTCTTGATTGGATTATTTGTTCTTTGGGTGTTGAGTTTGAGAAGTTCATTATAGCTTTTGGATACTAGCCCTTTATCTGATTAGTCATTTGAAAATATCTTCTCCCATTCTGTTGGTTATCTTTTGGTTTTGTTGACTATTTCCTTTGCTGTGCAAAAGCTTTTGATATTGATGAAGTCCCAATAGTTCATTTTTGCCCTTNCAAAGCAGAGAGGAGAGTCTACATAGGTCTTCAAGAGCAGATTTTAAGAATAAAAAAAACCCACAAAGTCAAGAGTGAGAGCCAAGTAAACAAGAAGGGTGATTAGGATCAGGATGAGAAGANCTCCTCCAGGATTTTGATGGATTCCTGTCTCACACTGAGGTCTTTCATCACTTTTGAGTCTATTTTTGTGTGTGGTGTAAGGAAATGATCCAGTTTCATTCTTCTGCATGTGGCTGTCCAGTTTTCCCAACACCATTTGTTGAAGAGACTGTCTTTTTTTCCATAAGACAATCTTTCCTGCTTTGTTGAAGATTAGTTGACCATAGAGTTGGGAGTCCATTTCTGGGCTCTCTATTCTGTTTCATTGATCTATGTGTCTGTTTTTGTATCAGTACCACACTATCTTGATGCTTATGACTTTGTAATAGAGCTTGAAGTCTGGAATTGTGATGCTGCCAACTTTGGTTTTCTTTTTCAACATTCCTCTGGCTATTCAGGGTATTTTCTGGTTCCATATAAATTTTAGGATTATTTGTTCCATCTTTTGAAAAAGATTGATGGTATTTTGATAGGGATTGCATTGAATGTGTAGATTGCTTTAGGTAGCATAGACATTTTCACAATATTTGTTCTTCCAGTACTTGAACATGCAATGTTTTTCCATTTCTTTGTGTCTTCCTCAATTTCTTTCATAAGTACTTTATAGTTTTCTGAGTACAGATTCTTTGTCTCTTTGCTTAGGTTTATTCCTGGGTATATTATGATTTTGGGTGCAGCTGTAAGTGGGATTGACTCCTTGATTTCCCTTTCTTCCATCATGCTGTCGGTGTATAGAAATGCAATAGATTTCTGTGCATTGATTTTATATCCTGACACTTTACTGAATTCCTATATGAGTTCTAGCAGTTTTGGAGTAGAATCTTTTGGGTTTTCCACATAAAGTATCATATCATCTGCAAAGAGTGAGAGTTTGACTTCTTCCTTACTGATTTGGATGTCTTTCATTTCTTTTTGTTGTTTGATTGCTGAGCCTATGACTTCTAGAACTATGTTGAATAGCAGTGGTGATAGTGGACAGCCCTGCCATGTTCCTGACCTTAGGGAAAAAGCTCTCAGTTTTTCCCTGTTGAGAATGATATTTGCTGGGGGTTTTTATAGAAGACTTTCATGATATTGAGGAATGTACCCTCTATCCCTACACTGAAGAGTTTTGATCAAGAAAGGATGCTACTTTGTCAAATGCTTTTTCAGCATCTATTGAGAGTATCATATGGCTCTTGTTCTTTCTTTCTTTTATTAATGTATTGTATCACATTGATTGATTTGTGGATATTGAACCAACCTTGCAGGCCAGGAATAAATCCCACTTGGTCATGATGAATAATCCCTTTAATGTACTGTTGGATCTTATTGGTTAGTATTTTGGTGAGAATTTTTGCATACGTGTTCGTCAAGGAAATATTGGTCTATAATTCCCCTTTTTGATGGGATCATTGTCTGGTTTTGGGATCAAGGTAGTGATAGCCTCATAAAATGAGTTTGGAAGTTTTCCTTCCATTTCTATTTTTTGGAACAGTTTCAGGAGAATAGGTATTAGTTCTTCTTTAAATGTTTGGTAGAATTCCCCTAGGAAGCCTTCTGGCCCTAGGCTCTTGTTTGTTGGGAGATTTTTGATTACTGTTTCAATTTCCTTACTGGTTATGGGTCTGTTCAGGTTTTTTATTTCTTCCTGGTTCAGTTTTGGTAGTTATATGTCTCTAGGAATGCATCCATTTCTTCCAGATTGTCAAATTTGCTGGTGTAGAGTTGCTCATAATATGTTCTTATTATTGTTTGTATTTCTTTGGTATTGGTTGTGATCTCTCCTCTGTCATTCATGATTTTATTAAGTTGGGTCCTTTTGCTTTTCTTTTTGATAAAACTGGCCAAAGGTTTATCAATCTTATTAATTCTTTCAAAGAACCAGCTCCTAGTTTTGTTGGTTTGTTCTGCTGTTCATTTGGTTTCTATTTCATTGATTTCTGCTCTGATCTTTATTATTTCTCTTTGCCTACTGGGTTTAGGCTTTCTTTGCTGTTCTTTCTCCAGATCCTTTAGGTGTAGGGTTAGGTTGTGTACTTGAGGCCATTCTTGTTTCTTGAGAAAGGCTTGTATTGCTATATACTTTCAGGACCACCTTTGCTGTGTCCCAAAGATTTTGAACAGTTGTACTTTCATTTTCATTTGTTTCCATGAATTTTTTAAATTCTTCTTTAATTTCCTGATTGACCCATTCATTCTTTAGTAGGATGCTCTTTAGCCTCCACGTATTTGAGTTCTTTCCAACTTTCCTCTTGTGGTTGAGTTCTAATTTCAAAGCATTGTGGTCTGAAAATATGCAGGGAATGATCCCAATCTTTTGGTACCAGGTAAGACCTGATTTGTGTCCCAGGATGTGATCTATGTTCCATGCACACTAGAGAAGAATGTGTATTCTGTTGCTTTGGGATGGAATGTTCTGAATCTATCTGTGATGCTCATCTGGTCCAGTGTGTCATTTAGAGCCTTTATTTCCTTGTTGATCTTTTGCTTAGATGATCTATCCATTTCAGTGAGAGGGGTGTTACAGTCCCCTACTATTATTGTATTATTGTCAATGTGCTTCTTTGATTTTGTTATTAATTGGTTTATATAATTGGCTGCTCCCATGTTAGGGGCATAGATATTTAAAACTATTAAATCTTCTTGTTGGACAGACCCTTTAAGTATGATCTAGTGTCCTTCCTCATCTCTTATTATAGCCTTTGGCTTAAAATCTAATTAATCTGATATAAGAATTGCCACCCCAGCTTTCTTTTGATGTCCATTAGCATGGTAAATTGTTTTCTACCCCCTCACTTTAAATCTGCAGGTGTCTGTGTCTAAAATGAGTTTTTTGCAGACAGCATATTGATGGGTCTTGTTTTTTTTATCCATTCTGATACCGCTGTGTCATTTGATTGGGGCATTTGGTCCATTTACATTTAGGGTAACTATTGAAAGATATCAGTTTAGTCCTGTTGTATTGCCTGTAAGGTGACTGTTACTGTATAGTGTCTCTGTTCCTTTCTGGTCTGTTACTTTTAGTCCCTCACTTTGCTTAGAGGACCCCTTTCAATATTTCTTGTAGGGAAAGGGTGATGGAACTCCGACTTGGGCAAAGACATTTGAAAATGCAACAGGCCCCTCCCCCAGAAGATCAGCAAGAACATCCAGCCAAGACAAAGTATACCAATCAATGAGAACTACAAAACTCCATAGCGAGAGGTAATAGAGCACATAGAATTCATGGCTTTTTTTCCCATGATTCTTTAGTCCTTCAAAGTTAAATTTTTTTAAATTTTATTTTTTTCTTAATTTATTTTTTAAATTTTTCCTCTTTCCTATTTTAACCTCTTTTAAATATTTTATTCTATCCCTCTATTGTATTTAACCTATTTTTTGTATACACATAAGTTTTTCTTTCTTTAAAATTTTGAGATACAGTTTCTTCTAACAGACCAAAATATACCCTAAATCTAGAGTGTGTCTTTGTTCTAGTCTCCAGCCTGATCACTCCCTCTCCTTTTTCTTTTCAACCAACTTCTTATCAATTCCTTTTTAAAAATCTTTTTTAATTTTCATCTTTACAGTCATATTCCATCCCATCATAGTGTTTACCCTTATTTTTGTATATATATATATATATATATATATATATATATATATATATAAGTTTTTCTTTCTCTAAAATTTTGGGAGGCAGTTTCACACCAAAATACACCCAACTGTGCCTCGGATCACAGTTTAAGGTAACCCTGAGCTGAGAGCCCACTCCTGGGCCCTGTCCTAGGAGCTGGCTTCCCTGTTCCAATACCTGGGAACTCTACCACACTCAGGCACCCCCAGTCTTTCTGTGACCACACTGTCTCAGTGAGGGCTCCACCCCCACTTAGCCTCTGGAGTGACTTCTCTCAGTGGAGGAGACTTTTAAAAGTTCTGATTTTGTGCTCCACTGCTCTACCACTTGCTGGGACCCGGCCCCTACCCCCACGTCTACTTCCCGTATATCGCCTCGGATTCACTTCTCTGCATGTCCTACCTTCCAGAAAGTGGTCGCTTTTCTGTTGATAGAATTGCTGCTATTTTTCTCTTTGATCTCCTGTTGAGTTTGTAGGTGTTCAGAATGGTTTGATAACTATCTAGCTGAATTCCTTGGACCAGACAAAATTTAGGTCTCCTACTCCTCTGCCATCTTGCTCCTCCTGCCCCATTCAACAAATATTTATGGAGCATCTTATATATTCTCAGCACTGTATACTATAGGTATTAAGCATGGTTCCTATCCTCAAGTAACTTGTAGTTTGTTGGGAAGGAAAGGGAGAAATTCAACAAAGAATCAGAGAGCAATTCAGCTTTAAACTATAATGTTGAGCCATGCTTTGGTTGTTTTAGGAGAAAAGGGACTAAATATTGGCTCAAAATATCTATCTGAAAAGGGATGATAATAACGAGAAGGTGGAAGAGAAAGTGAAGGAAGGGAAAGAGGAGGAAGATAGTCATTATTATGTGCTAGGCACTGGGCTACGTCCTTCACATACAGTACCTGGGTTTTTTTTAAGGTCATATTAATGAAAATAATAATGTCTAATAATTTTTACTGCTTTTATTTTTTTAGTGCTAGACAAATATTTACAGGTACCAACCCCTCCTTACATTAAGTCCTATAAAATAGGTTTCCCCCCATTTTACAGCTAAGGGAAATGAGACAAACAGATGTTAATGTGTTCAAGATCACAGCTAATCACATTGCTAGGAGAAAAACCACAGCAATCTATCTGCAGAGCTTAACCTCTTATTCCTTGCTAAACTAGCTATATTGTTCCCATTTTACAGATGTAGAAATGGACTCTAAATTAGGACTGCCCATTTGTTTCATGAGTTTTCTCCTGCCTTGTGAGAGGCTCTCATGAGAGGCCTGAAAGTAGATTGATCTCCTTTATTTTGTAATTTAAATTTTTTTCATTTTCCAAAGAAATATTACAAAAATAAAATAAGCAAAGGTAAAACACAAGGAAAGAAAATTCAAAAGGCAATAGCAAGATCTAAACAAACAACCAAACAAAATATAAGTGTATCAAAAGACCATGTATTCAATTTAAGAACTTTCCTAAGTCTCTTTTAAACCTAAAATGAAGTCTTTAGTATAATCTTCCAGCTGTTTTTAACCTAGATAACTCTGACTCATTCTTTAGGATTCAGGTCAAGAGTCATGCCCCTGACCAAGACACACACACGCATGTGCACAAGCACATACCCACCTCAATTGGGAGTCTGGTTCAAGTGCTTCTTTAGAATTTCCATAACACACTACATCTCCCTGTCTTCAAGCACATCACACTTTGATGGCGACATATTTGTCAACATCTTCTGAAGCCCTGATGGAGACCATTCTTACCACATTTGAGGACCTTTTTGGTCAATGACCTCACTAAGAGCTCAAGGTAGGAGAGATCTGGCCTTGATGCAAAAAAAAAAAAAAGTCAAGAAAGCAGAGGTGGGGTAAGGAAAAAAGAACCCTACGGTTACTGAGCACCTTCAATGGGCTGAGCACTTCACATTTAGATTTCACTTACCCTCACAACCACCCTACCAGGCTTTATGCACTAACACTTTAATTGAGGCTGTGGAGCTCTGCCTCAACTACCTCTGTACATTTAGTCTGACTCCTCTCTAACAAGTTTCTAAGCTCTTACAAGATAGAAGCAGCTAAATAATAGGTGAAAGAAGAATGCTACTAAAAATCATAAAGATAGCAATGGAGGATGCAACTTAATGATAATAAATGTGAAGAAATTACAAAAGTCAGACAGAGAAATGTAAAGACACCCTGACTACTCATTTAATATTAAGGCAAACAGCCCTAAATTCCTCAGTAGTTCCTGAGAGCATTATTGTATTATATTTTTAAAAAAAAGGCCAAGAATCCATCTTAATAATGATTGCAAATCACAAATAAAAATAATTTATATCCAGTATACTTTACTTCATAAAAAATTAGTATGTTTTGTAATTTGTTATTAAGTTAATATTAAAAGTTAAACATGCACAAATAAGCTAGCACTCAACAAACTGAAAATTCCCACAAGATAAAATAATTCACTCCTTGATGAGATTAAAGATCTGAAGATTTCCTCATATCAGGTGGTTGCTCAGATATGAGAGGCATTTCTTTTTTTTAATTTAAATCCAATTAGCCAACATATAGTACATCATTAGTTTCAGATGTAGTGTTTAGTAATTCATCAGCTGCATACAACACCCAGTGCTCATCACATCATTTGCCCTTTTTAATGCCCATCACCCAGTTACCCCATCTCCCCAGTAACTCCATCACATCCTGTGCCCTTTCTAATGCCCATCACCCAGTTACCCCATCTACCCACCTCCACTTCCACAACCCTCAGTTTGTTTCCAAGAGTCAAAAGTCTGTCATGGTTTGTCTCCCTCTCTGATTTCTTCCCATTTAGTTTTCCCTCCCTTCCTCCATGGTGCTCTGTGCTATTTCTTATATTCCACATATGAGTGAACTATATAATAATTATCTGTCTCTGATTGACTTATTTCACTTAACATAATACCCTCCAGTTCCACCCACATCTATGTAAATGGAGAGGCATTTCTTTTTTTAAAAAGTTAAAGAATTGTGAAGGCTGATGTTTAGAATGTCTATTTCTCCCAAGTCTGCCTACAAAAATACAGTAAAACTTTATTAAATAATAAGCCAGTAAAATGCAGTGTTAAATTATTTGCACAGGGACTGGACTGAAGTTTGCATTTGCATTATCTATGTTTAATTACGAAAATTATTAGTAAATCAAAATCTCCTGGGGCATGCTTAAGCAAATCAAGGGAAGGATTGATTGGCATTCATTCCCTCGAGTCTCATCTTTGAAGAACATACTGAGGTTTCCATATATCTAGAGGCACAGAAGGGGTTACATGGAAAAAATGGCATAAAAGAATAAGATTTTAAACAAAGCATAAAGGCTGAGTGGATTGTTCAAATATCAAATGACTTTTCAAGTTGCAAGACAAGAATGAAGACTTTGTCACTTTGTTCTGGATGACATGTTGACAGATAGCAGACCTCTGATAGCTCAGCAGAGGACGACAATTTTATATGCCTGTAATAAGAACATTAACGAATTTGACAATAGACAACAGCTTGTACAAACTGCTGTGCTGATACCATTCTCGGTTCAAAGCGGACGAGTAATGATAATGATGAAAATTAAGCAATGAAGGTAAAATCAATCAGTTTAGAAAGAATACTGAAAATAAAATATAGATGAGGGCTCCTATGCATCCGAGATCTTAAAAATGACTAATATTTTAGATGTACGGTTATTACCAGCCAAGTGTCTTTTATCTCTTGTTCTCTATTCTCTTACCCAGCCCAAATTAATCTACAAACATTCAAGGCTGCATTTGGAAAAGCTTTATCATTAGAAGGTAGTACAGAATGCTTCAGAAATATGTCACAACAGAGAGTTAAAAGCGAGGGATGGACTATGAAATTAAGTTTATAAAATGACCTGTGACTAAATATAAACACCATACATGTGCTTATTATATGCCAGACACTTTACTGAATCTATAATTAAATGAGATATATGCAAGATTGTTATTTTCCTAAACTTCACATTCAAATGGTTAAGAGAAAATTAGTCAAATGAGCAAATTAACAAATACACCGTATATTTCCTTATGAATGGTGAGCTAGAGTAGCTGAGGGAGGTTATGGTAGATAGGTGAATAAGGAAAGGCCTCTCAGAAGAAGTAAATAATATTCAGAGGAAAATATATTCAGAGGATATCAATAATATCTCAGTAAAGTTAGGAAAAAGACCAAGGTTATTTAAGGCACTTTTGCAAGGAAATTTTAGCATGATTGCTGAATTCGATATAAAAGTGGCTAATGTTCAACAGGCCATCAATATCTTGGGTTATCTGTTCCAGTGGACATAAATTGTGTGCATCTTTACAGAGTAAAAATCTATGAATAAAAAAGGAATTTCACTAAATCTAGAGTGAGCCAAGACCTAAAGGATGAAAATGATTAAGTCAAAAAAAAAAAAAGATGGGGATGCTGGAAGGAGGGGGGAGCAGTGAATGTTCTAGAGATAGAGGAAAGAGAAAATGCATTGGCCAAGAGATAAGCAAGGATTAGAAGAACTGAAAGGAGGCCAACATGGCTAAAGTAGAATGACCAAGCAAGAGAACAACACGGGAGGAAGTTGATGAGGAAGGGATGAGCCAGTTCATGCAGAACCTTTTAAAATGAATTTTCACTGTAAGATTAATTACCCAGGGATTGGAGGGGATGATCATATTTTTTTCTGATAGGTCACTCTTGCTTCTATGTGGAGGTGGGATATATGGAAGAGGAGTGGAGTAAGGAGTCCTGTCAGAGTGTTAGTCTATTTCAGTAGTTCTGGTAAGAGCTGATGGCAGTTTGAATAGAAATGAAACGAAGTAAATGGACATAAGACTAATTTCAAGGTAAGAAAAATTGGATTTGCTTATGAACTGATGTTGGAATGAGGCAATGGAAGAATCAAGGATGACCCTTAAGTCTTTGGCTTGAGCTAATCAGATGGAAAATGAATGGGACAAGAAAAATGGGTGTGGTAATAGACAATCAGTGCCACATCATAAGTCCTATACAGAAGGCTGGGAGAAAGTTCTATACCATAATCCTTGGGATTCTAAACTAAATCACATGGTCAAGTAAGACACTGGATGATATAAGAAATACTCTGCAAGACAAATTAGAAACTCTAAGTTTAAGTATGTATTTTACCATTTATATTAGAATAAAACAATCGATATGGAAAGGACATTATGGGCCATCCGGTCCTGCTTCCCATTGGTCACAATACCTTCCAACAGATCCAGTAATTAGATACCCAATACCTAGAAGGCAGCCACTCCATTTTAGGTAAGCTCTTACTGTTAAGAAGGTCTTAATATTGAATCATATTCAATGCAACTACACACACCAAACTTAACATCTGAACCACACAATTAACTTTCTCTAGTATTCTCTTTACTGCCTCTGATACCTAAATTTGAATCCTAGCTCTAGCCATGTCCATACCTACTCAATGTATACATACAAAAATAGTCAAAATTATAATTTTTGTAATGGTAATTAAAGTTTTATAACTGCCTAAAGTATTTTGATATTCTGTAATTATAAATCCTTAATCTGTGGCTTAATTTTCCCATTTATAATATGGGCAATATTGCAGATTTTGAAGGGTTGCTAAGGAAAACATAATTGTAATCATTTTCTAGTCTACTGATTTACAGTTAGTGAAGCTAAAAATGTATTGCTGAACAAAAGAAATGAGCAAATTAATTTAATCTCCACTTGCCCACTGATTTTCTATATTTCAAAATTTTGTTTTCAGCTCTCATTTTATCTCCTCTCCTATTTCCTTTCTCAGCTATCATTCAGTTGGGGTTGGGGAGGCAATGGAGTTAAATCCTTGTTGTTTAATGTCAGGATGAGCCAGAAATCTAATATTGTAAATTTCCATTTCTTTTTCCCCTCCAAAATTATTTATTCATAAATTTGGTTGTTTCTTTTTAAATTTAAGACCCTCAGAGATAAATATAATCATATATTTTTTAAAATCTGAGTCATATGGGAGATTAAGGCAATACAGAAAAATTAGAGAGTCTCTGGGCTAGTCCTGCTGTGTTTATTCGTGACCACCCAGTTTTTCAAATAACCGTGCAGTGATCCGAAATGGTTGTTAATAGAAAAGAAAACTGCTCTTTTATAGTTTTATTATCATTACATAGTTAGCAGCTCTGAGACACTCAGGTGGTTACAGTGCAGTCACCCAATGGGAACCAGAGTTCATGTCTCTTCCAGGGAAACCTCTAACGTTTTGGCAGATAACGGTTTCTGATGGTTCATGGCTACATGTACTCAGAACTTCAATTTTCAGCATATCCTCAGTGCTAATTTTAAAACACCACTGGTAAAATCTTCTGTGCACAAGTGGTTTACCATATGAATAGTATGTACTAGATACAACTGCCTATAATATATTCACTATCTTAGAAGTAATCACATAATGGTAGATTTAATGACATCTCAAGGATAAATTCTCCTTGAAATACAGTTTCTTTATGAAAATACAACAAGGATAGGAAGTGTAATAAGAATTTGGGGGTCCCAGGTCATTGGTTTAGAAGCAAGTCTGGTATTCATTAAGCAAATGTTATATACTCTGAATATTAAATGATAATTCATGTCAAGGTAGGGAGACAACAGGTTGCCAGTCTACTTACATTTCTCACTGCTTTCTTAGTGACATAAACATTATCAAGTAGATCATGAATGACCTTAGAAAGTATTCAAAGTGAAATGAAAGAGAAAGATGTGAAACTGGGATGGTTATCAATGGACACAGATAACTCTTCAAGTGATTCTTTAAAGAGAAGTCTTGGAAATATTTGAACATCTCCTGAATCAGTGAGGTACATCATGTTCTTTATCTCTTCTTCCTCCTTCACTTTTTGCCAATTATGACCATGGCTGTGCTTTGTACAGAACTATGACTGCATGCTGTCCTTTTTAGGATCTAGGATTCTTGAAAAGTCAGACCCCACCTGCTATTCTTCCTTCTTTTCTTCTTACCATAAGTTTACATTTTCAGCCCAAACAAAGCTGGGAAGCTTGACAAGAAGCCAACCTCATTTTTATCATCAATGGGATAATACTAGTCTCTTTGCAGAAGTCCTGCCTTTTTTTTTTTTTAGGCTATTCCCATTCTGATTGTGTTTCCATCTTTGCCTCCAAGACTAGTTCTTGGGATGTTTTCCATGTATATAGAACCTGTATGGGGAAAATTGTAAAAATAGCCACATTTGTTTGTAGATACTCCTATCAAGGGATGGGGTCTATTTCTCCACTCCTTGAATCTGGGGAGGCTTCTGACTTGTGTTGGAGAACAGAATGTAGCAGAATCATTATAGGGTGAGTTTCCATCCCAACTCTCAAGATAATTTGTGCATTTTTGTTCTTGCTGCTATTGAATCTTGCCACCACGTGAACAAGTTCACGTTAGTGTGATGGAGGATGACAGACAATGTAGAAAGAGGTCATAGTCCTCCCAGCTGTCCCAGCCAAGTCTCTCATAAAGACTTGTGACAACCCATCTGATGACTACAGATGTATGAGCAAGCCCAGCTGAAACCAACTCAATTCAGTCCAGACCAACCCAGCCCATGGATGACGTGGGGAATTGTGAGCTAAATAAAAGGCCGTTGAGGTCATAAAAACAATGACATCCCTGTGGCAACGAGTACTCCCTAAACCCAGATGTTGATTCCTAATATGAATCTTCAATAAAAGGAACCAAGGCTCTTTAGGAAAATAACTGATTCTAGGACTGGGGTAAGAAATATTCAAAATGAGCCTAGAGCCTGACAGAAAGTTAAGAACTATT
This sequence comes from Ailurus styani, assembly GCA_002007465.1. Taxonomy (NCBI): domain Eukaryota; kingdom Metazoa; phylum Chordata; class Mammalia; order Carnivora; family Ailuridae; genus Ailurus; species Ailurus styani. The sequence continues at coordinate 212,148 of LNAC01000361.1, forward strand.
AAAAAAAATAACAACAAAAACAAACAAACAAAAACAACCACACAGATGGGGGTATATTGAATGGACACAGGACCCAGTTGAAATAGTTCCCAAGGGCCAAACCTGGGATAATGTAGCATTGGGTGTAACCCGAAATAGAAAATAAATATCCATGAATATATACCGATATAAATAACCAAATGAATGAATAAATAAATGGAAGAGAATAGATAAATCTCCCATGTAGAATTCCAAATTCCAGATTATGTAGATACTCCACCATGTGTATGACCCAGTGGACCAAACAATGCACATGCCCATATCAGGTTCTTTCACCTGATCCTTTCTAAGCCACCAGTTCACATTTTAAATTGGAGATAAATGTCTTGGCCTTGTTTTGGTGAGGTCACCTGTGGTAGAGAAAGCTCATGGTCCAACAAAATTTATACCCCCTTTCCCTAGTGCGGAGCCATCAATGGAAGGCAGCTGCTTAGCCAAGGACCATATTCCCTTGTATCCATGTGTAGCCATGTGACTACTTTTCACTAATAGGATATGAATGAAAGTGATGTTTGATTTAGAGGTTGGGACTTTCAAGAAATAGATGGAGTTTCTTTGTGTTCTTCCCTCACCTATGGATAGATGCAGAGAACTCTGGAGCCCCAGGAAATGGTGGATCTCAAGGTAGGAGAAAGCTGCCTTGTAATCTGGAGTAATAAAATAATGTTCTAAGAAATGTAGGGGATTTGAGTTTTCAGCAGATAGCATTTCCTAACTCAGTTGAGATCCTACTTGATGTCCCATTTTTCTTCTAAGATATCCAAAGTATATATCAAGTACCTAGATCTACTTTTTAAGAGACAGAGACTACTAGCTGTCCAACAAAAATCAGACCCCCTTTTTTGGGCACAGAGCTTTATTTCATTTCCCAGTCTCCTTTACAGTTATCTGTGAGTCAGTATTTTCCTAATAGAATATGGGTAGAAGTGATGGGTGCTACTTCTAGGCCTAGCCCATGAAAACCTCTCCCATGTACTCCTCTGTTCCTTCCCCTGTGGGAGTGATGAGGATGTGGCCCCACAGGATGACTTTAAGACTCACATTTTGAAGATAAAAGAGCAGCCATCATCCTGGGCTCCTGGATGACCTCTTGGAGGAGTAGCTGTTCTATTAAGGACACCACCAAGCTAGGACAGTCATAGGAACAAGAAAATAGTGATCCAGGATAGATAGTAACTGGCCTGTTACTTTGAAATACATACTCAAGAGGCAATGACAAGAAGAAGCCAACCATGCAAAGAGCTAGGAGAGAAAGCATTCCAGTCAGAAAAAGTATTTATGCAAAAGCTCTGTGGTAGGAAGGAGTTTGGTGTGTTGAAGATGATTAAAGGCCAGAGTGTCTGGAACATATAAAATAAGGAGAATGAAATAGGATGCTGTGAGAAAGGTAGACAGGACACAAATCATGAAGTTTTCATTTTTAAGTGTGTAAGTGGAGTTTTGTTGGCTAGTTTTTTTATTTACACAATGTGAAAAGGTTCTCTGGCTACTTTGGACAATGGATGGTGGTGGTGTAAGACTGGAAGCTAGTAGGCTCATCAGAAACTATGCTTTTGTCGGTGACTTGATGGTGGCTTGTACTAGCTGGCAGTTGTCAAGATGGGGAGACAAGGACATGTTTACAATATATTTTAGAGGAGATGTCAACAGAACTGGCAGCTTAGAATCTGTCTCTTAAAAAATAGATCTAGGTACTTGATACATACTTTGGATATCTTAGAAGAAAAATGGGACATCAAGTAGGATCTCAACTGAGTTAGGAAATGCTATCTGCTGAAAACTCAAATCCCCTACATTTCTTAGAACATTATTTTATTACTCCAGATTACAAGGCAGCTTTCTCCTACCTTGAGATCCACCATTTCCTGGGGCTCCAGAGTTCTCTGCATCTATCCATAGGTGAGGGAAGAACACAAAGAAACTCCATCTATTTCTTGAAAGTCCCAACCTCTAAATCAAACATCACTTTCATTCATATCCTATTAGTGAAAAGTAGTCACATGGCTACACATGGATACAAGGGAATGTGGTCCTTGGCTAAGCAGCTGCCTTCCATTGACGGCTCCACACTAGGGAAAGGGGGTATAAATTTTGTTGGACCATGAGCTTTCTCTACCACAGGTGACCTCACCAAAACAAGGCCAAGACATTTATCTCCAATTTAGAACATGTTACTTGAATCTTTATAAAATAAACTATTTTGAACACAAAATCACCTTCCCTCCTGTTCTATCTTCACAGAATCAAATTTTGCTTTGAGACATGGGTGCACATGTAAATATGTCACTTGCATGCTTAAAATTCTTTAATAAATTCCATTGCTTTTAGAATAAAATGCAAATTGCTTACCATGACCTACAATGTCCTATGAGTTCTACTTCCTTCTGACCTCTCTAACCTCAAAAACTATATTCTTCCCCTTTGCTCCATCTATTCTGACCACATTGAGACACTTATAAATTCCTTAAATGCCCCATTCCCTCTACTAGAACTTCCCATGTGTTATTCTAGAATGCTTTCTCCCAAACTCTCCTCAGGGCTGATTTATTCTCTCCCTTTGTTCTTAAGCCCAGTAGTCACCTCTTCAGAAGGGTCTTCACTGGCCAGCTCTCTCATGGGGTTTCCCTCAGATCCTGTGTATTCCCTCCCTTGTTATTTTGTCATGGCAGTTGTGTCGATCTGTAATAATGTTGTTAAGTATTATGCTTCTTTACCATTTGTCTCCTCACATGAATACAGGTTCCCTGAATGCAAGGACCAGTCTTATTCACCATCATAAACCTATTGCTTCATACAATGTCTATCACATAGTTAGTAATCAACAGATACTTGAAGAACTGATGGATGGATGGATGGATGGATGGATGGATGGATGGACAAACAGATGGACCCTGCTGAATCCAAACACATACCTTGAATGGATCACTTCATCATTACTGCTGAAAAAATAGTTTGAGCACCTGACCCTCTGGCAGGAGCTCAGTAGTACCCTCTATATCAAGAAGGGGAAAAAAAAGTAAGCCACCCCATACTGACACTTCCCTGGCACTGATATCAGATAAGCAAAGAGAATGCATTGACCAACTGTGACTTTCTACAAGAAATTGCCATCAGGTTACCCACAGTGCACAAGCTACCAAGGAAATCTCCCAGGAGAGGTAGTGATAGAATGGAGGATAGGGGCATCTGAGCACTCACACGTCAGAGCAGCTTGAAACCAATGAGCTCTTCTGCCAGCTAGATTCATTTTTTGGATAGGCTTGAATTAATATGCTCTGTAAAAAAACCCAAAAGTACACTTTTTCTGGGGAGAGAAAGATGTAAATGCAGGGGTCTGGCAGTGGGGAGAGAGAGGAAAGGAGATTGATAAACAGGGACAAAAAAAATGTTGGCAGCCAAAAAAGGTGCTGTATATTAGCTACTATGATCTAAAATGGCCCAGCAGAGATCAGCGTAACATCTGCCTTGCTCATTTTTCGCATGTCTACATATTCATGCCCAGCTTTCAGAATTCTCTGGAGGCACTTGAGTATATAGGAAGATGAGTTCCAATGAGCTGCAGCCTCCTGCTTTGCTGAAGGGATACAAAAAGAAATCTTGCTTCCCTGATTCAAATTCAGTCTCAAGCATTTTCAAGCCTTTACTAACCAATGCAGCTTTTAGGAACAAGTGAAAGAAGAAATGAAAGATAAATACTCAACTTAAGTTGGATAAATGTACACAAACTGCATTAGGGCCACCTGATAAAGAGAATGGCAAGGGCCCTGGAGTCAAAAGAACTTGAATTTCATAACCTGATTCCACCTCTTACAGCTATGTGGGCAGTCATTATTTATCACTGACCCTCTCTCTTCATTTGTAAAAATAAGTAGATACATCTACTAATATCTGTGAGGATCAACTAATATCTATGAAATATCAGACATACAATAAGTACTCAAAGAGTAATTCTGTGTTTATTATTTAGAACATCCCAAGTACCCATTAAGCTCTTTTTCTTCATACCAAATTGTTTGGAGATTTGCCTAAATTACCTAGAAAACTATGTCAGCGCTGCTCTTACCTAACCTTGGTTTTGGTCATCAAACCACAAGCTCTTATCATTGAACAATATACTAAGTCCAATAAATCACTTCTACATCTTCAAGCTTCCGTTTATACTGTTCCTTTTGTCTCATCTATCCTACACTCTGCCTTTCAAAAGCCAATATTTCAGTCAAGCTTTGCTAGATACCCCCAGTCAGATTTGATCTCTCTTTCCTCTGCACCCACTTATCCATTTATTCATGGATTCCATAAAAAATTATTGAGAACCTGCTAGATGCCAGGGAATTTTACAGATGCCTAGGAAACGAAGATGAGTAAGACATAGTCTCCATTGTTACAGTCTAGTGAGGAAGACTGAGAACCAGACAGATGATTGCATTTAAGCATGATACATACAATAAAGGTGTGCACATGGACTTGAGAGCCCATGGGAGAGACTCTCCTCCAACAGCAGTTGCTTATACTTCTGGCTCACAGTCACTTTGATTTTCCTTGCCTCATAGTTTATTGCTAATATAACCATCTTCCTGTTACACTGTAAACTCCTCGAAGCCAGATGCTGTCTTATTTGTCTTTCTATTCCTTTAAAGTCTTGCAGAATATGCTGCAAATAGTAGGTGTCCAATAAATGTTTTCTGAATTTATTATTAATATGTGGATGAACTGAAGCCTTCAGCAATGAGCACTTGCAAATGATTTGGTCTGTCTTAAAAGATCTATATTCTGCGAAAGGCAACATATATAATACACTGTTATAAGAACAAGGGTATTAAAGCCAGATAGCCTGAGTTCAAATGCCTATACTAGACTTCAATATCTGTTTATATTAGGCAAAGTACTTCATCAGCCTGTGTCTCAATTTCTTTGTCTGCTAAATGGAAGTGATAATAATAGTATCTACTACATAGGGTTGTTATAAAGATTGAATGGATTCATCTAATTAAAAGTACTTAGAAACCTACCTTAATGGTAGCTTCTAATAAACATTAACCATCATCTCCTCTCCCTAAACAGACTTAAAGACTTTCACTCCTAGAACATATGCTACTGCAGGCAGGCCAAAACTTTTAATTCTACACATAAAACACTGAGTTTTCGTCTTTTGTACTTCTTGCCAATTCTAGCTGCAATGCCAGGCTCTTAGAAATCTAGAAACTGAAGATTTACAACTTTTACAAGCCATATGGCCACCTTTTCTGACCACACAAGAAAATATAATGCCATCTTAAGAAAGTCCCATTTGAAATGATTACCTCTATTCATTGACTAGTATCAATGTGAAATGCCTCAAAAAAAATAAAAACTGACATTTACTATGTTCCTATTATGTGTCATGTACTCTACATATATTATTTCCAATCCTTAGAACAAAATGCAAGGTAGATACTGTTATCCATTCCACAGATGGTAAAAAGCTCAAAGAGATCAAATTCTTCATGCAGAGGTCCCAGTCCTGCAAGTCGTTTGACACACCCTAGCTCCATCGCACCTCAGTGTTTTCACTCTTTACATTATGTCTCTAACTAACTTTAGTTTGCTCTTGGCTTCATTATCCTCCATCCACTTATTCAGCACTACTGAGAAAGATGAAATTCCCAGACAGAAGTAGAAATGGTGGGATTTAAATTTTATCATTGAAAATACCTATAATGTCAATTCATTTAGTGTGATTCAAGGTGGAAACAAGGTTTCAAGTCTCCTGATATCACTCCCATCTTTCAGACAGTACTATTGCAAGGTTGACTGACATATGGCTATGGATCTGATTTTCTGAGATTGGTAGGCATCGAGATTCCAGGGTCCTTGTTTGCCACTTTCAATATTTAATAGCCATTAAACCTAGTTTATCCTTTTTCATATATTTAAACTCTCTTTGCATGCTAAGCCCATTAGCTTTTATTCTGTACACTACAGATTTAAAGAACAGCTGTTCATTGCCATCTTTATAATTATCCTTCATATGATCTGAGGTAGCACCATCCAAGAGAAAAATAATGTGAGCCACATACATAATTTTAAATTAACTAATAGCTACTTTAAAAATGTAAAATGGGATAGGTGAAATCAATTTTAATAATGTATGTGTTTCCTGTGACTCCTATAACAAATCACCACAAACCTGGTGGCTTAAAACAACACACTTTTTCTCGGGGTGCCTGGGCAGCTCAGTTTGGTTAAGCATTTAACTCTTGATTTTGGTTCAGGTCATGATCTCAGAGACATCAAGATGGAGACCTGCATTGGGATCAAGCTTGCTTGGGATTCTCTCTCTCCCACTCCTTCTGCCCCTCCCTCACAGATTTATTCTCTTGGAGTTGTGGAGTCCAGAAGTCCAAAATCAGTATCACTGAACCAAAACCAAGATGTCAGTAGGGCTGCACTCCCTCTGGAAGCTCTAAGAAAAAATCATTCCTTTCCTCTTCTAGCTTCTGGTGGCTTCTGGTGGCTGCTGGTGTTCCTTGGCTTATGGCCACATCACTCCAATTTCTGTCTCCATCTACACATCACCTTCTCCTCTGTGTGTATGTCTAACTCCCTCTACCTTTATCTCATAAAAATAAACATTTAGGGCACACCTGGATAATACAGGATAATCTCCCCATCTCAAGATCCTTAACTTAATCACACCTACAAAGATTCTTTTTCCAAGTGAGGTAACACATACAGGTTCCCAAAACAAGAGCCTAATATGTTAGGGTCAATTTTTCAACATTTTATTTGACCTGATATATCCAAAATAATATCATTCCAATGGGTAATCAATATTTCATGCTTCCAAATCTAGTGTGTGTTTTTAATATATATATATATACACACATATATGTGTATATATAATTATATATCCTTATATAAAATGATATAAAATATACTATAAACTACATATAAATGATATATAAAACATAAAATATTGTATATATATAATTTACAATACATATATATGTATACATACATATATATATATAAATTAAAATACATCTCAACTAGAATTAGTCACATCTCAAGTGCTCAACAGCCCCATGTGGCTACTATATTGGATATTGCAGTTAGGAATGCCTTAATTTTCTCATCAGACAATTTTCTTTCCTTCCTCAGAAGCAAAGATGCTTCTACCAGCAATAAAGGTGTCTTCATTCAATTTTTTTTATCACCATGGGTATAATTCCCATATTTCTGCTTCATAGGATTTGCTGTAAGGATTAAATTACAAAAACTCTCTGGAAAGCAGTCCTTTCCAAAGCCACCCAAATTTATTGCCAAAGTTTTCTGCTCAGTACCTCACAGTCATTCATGCCCATACACTAGGCATAACTGAGACCTGTAATGAAATAGCAACAATGAAGGAATGGGGCCACTCTGCAGACTAGAGCCAGGAGCCTGAGCAGTACAGCCGGTCATGGATAAAGAAATATGAGGGAAATAGGATCAATGTTTAAAGAAACATTAAAAATAAATGTCCCCATTTCAGCACAGAAAAGATTCATTCATTCACCCACTCAAAAAATGTACTAGCCTAGGCACAATGCCAGGTGCTGGGAATGCAGTGCTTAATGATGAGGGGAAAAAATATATATAGTCTTTGCCCCCTTGAAGTTTAGAGTCTAGAGAGGAGGCACAACTAAATTAAATGGGAAAACTGCAACTGTGGTCTTTTCTACCAAGGAGCAGAACATGGTTCTCTGAGAGGGAGTTTGGCCTTGTCGGAGGGGTCAGAGGTTTCCTTAAGGAAATGATGATTAAGCTAAGATATGAAGCATAAGTAAGAATTAATTCAGTGAAGAGGAGAGAGGCAAGTGAATCTCATGGACAAAGTTCTTTCTGTGGAAGGAATCATAAGATGATGGACAAAAGCCAGGATGTGTGGAGTGCAGAGACCAGGCACATGATGAGACCAGAGAGGAAAGAAGGACCATGATGTGACCATGTAAGGGAGTTTTGTCCTTTTCCTAAAGTAAATAGCAATCCACTGACAGCTTTTGTGCTTTGAAAAAATTACCGTGCTATAGTATGAAGAACTGATTGTTGAATGGACAAGGGTAGCTATAGATTGTGGAGTGGACAAGAACATATACAGGTGGAACAGTGAGGGGACTACTACAGGCAAGAGATGATGGCATGAGGTAAATTATGGAGTCATCATTGAATCCTCTTTTTCTTTCACATTTCACATCTAATTCATTAGGAAATCCTGTTGGCTGAATCTAAATGAGTCCTTTTATCATTTCTAATGTTAAACTGTTATCCAAGCCACCATAATTTCTCCTCTAAACCATATCGACTATCTTGTCTCCTCTCTGCTTCCAATGATACCCTGTGGTTTATTCTTCCACACACAGAAGCCAAGGATATTCTCTTAAAGGTAAGTCAAACCGTATCATTCACCAGCTCAACACCTCCCCTCTCCCCCGAGTGGCTTCCTATCTCACAGTGAAAGCCAAAGTACCATGATCTGTCACCCTACCAAATCTGACTTCATCTCCTACCACTCTCCTTCTTGCCACAATGGTCAACTTGCTCTTCTTTGAAAAAGCCAAGCATCGTCTTAACACAGGATCTTGACACTTGCTGTACCCTCTACCTGGAATACTCTTTTCTTAAAGACTCATGGTTCCTCACCGAAAATTTAGCCCCTCTCATTTAGTTTCCTTATCTAAACCTGTAACTTCATATTTTATACCAAAGAAATTGAGAGAGCAAACAGAGATAGTTGAAAGGGAAAGCATTCCAGGCTATGGGAATACAAAGTACAAAACCCTAAGGCAGGAGTTCAAGGAAAAGGAAGGAAGCCAGCCAGGCTTAAGGCATGTTGGTAGAAGGTGGAGTAGAAAGGGGAGGCTATTCTTGAGGTGGCAATGACAAGCTCACATAGTACTTGCATGCACATCACTGTGAGGACATTGCTTTCACTCTGAGATGGGAAGTCATCGAAGGGTAGAGAGCAGAGATGTGGTGTGACCTGACATGTTTTAACATGTGTATTCTGGATGCTGTATTGAAATTTGACTTAAAGAGGACAAGTGGAGAAGCAGGGAGTTTAGTTATGAAGCTATTATAACAACTAGATAAGAAATGGCGGTGGCTTAGACAAAGCTCCTAGCAGTGGTAAGAAGTGTTCCGATTCTGTATATATTTCGAAGGTGGACCTATCAGGATCTGCTGAAAGAGCATATGTGTGATGTGAAACAAAGAGACTTGAGGCCTGAGCAGCTGGAAAATGGGGTGGTAATTAACTGGGATAAGGAAGACTACAGGTTTGGGAACAGTTATCAGCAGCTGAGTTTTGGATGTTGGCTTTGAATGACCATTTGACATACAAGCAGAGATGTCAAAGAGGCAGTTTGAGGTACTCAGGGGAGAGGTTTGGGCTGGAGATACAAATCTGGGAGGCATCAGTGTGTAGATGGGGTATTTTCAGTCACAGGCTTGGAAGAGATCACCAAGGGAATGGCAGCTGCTAACAACTAAAGAATCCTCTATAAAGTGGGAAAGAAAAGGAGCAGCTTCACAGTTGTAACACATGGACAAAGTGGTGGTTCTGGGCTATAACCTACTCATTGGCAAGGGATCCCCCAATGGGCAGGTGGGGGAAATGGAGTAATGCCAGTACATGGTTGTTCCAGGGGTCTGAACTACTTCTCACAAATAGCAGTGCCATAGTTAACCTCGCAGAGAACATGTGGTCAAATTAGCTTCCTGGGCCCAGCTATCTATAATAAATGACTCAAGTCTCCTTCAGGAGCAAAGCCTTTCCATGAGTTACAGTACTGAGGTCACTCATGAACTGATTTATTGTCCTGGGCACAATTTTATAGGTATGCTTCCTCCAACCACATCACTTTTGCTTTACACTGCTCTCCAGCAATCTGTTAAAGCTTCTAGATCATAATCATTATAATGATGACCATGATGACTGCAATTCTCCAACTATGGCTAAAGGGCAAACTATTATAAACCCAAGAGGGAACCTCTCTGTATCCAGTCCCAGGGTTGAAGAGACAGCAGTCCTGATCCCCCAAGGTCATCCACTTCTCACCCCTACTTTACTGTCAGCTTGGTTTCTATGGGTGTCTGACCTGGGTCATGAAAATGGATGTCAGAGCACACAGTCTGTGGAGGGTGGGGGACAATAAAACACATGGATGTCATGGATGGAGGAGGAATTTTAACATGTCAAGTGCACACATGTTAATGTAACTTTTCCTTCCAATACCTATATTGCTTCTACCACCTCCACCATCATCATCACTGTCATCATCGCCAAAGAGTGGTTTTATGCAACACACCCAGAATCCTAAGCCACACTCCCCCATCTTTTCCTCCATCTCCACAGCCATACTCACACTTCTAGTCTAAATGGGCAACCAAAGCCATAGTGTGGGCAACCAAAATCAAGGAGATGGTCCCAGCTTCCATATTTTGCCTATTCCTTACCTTCCTGCCCCATCACCTGCCATTTTGTAAAACGGTTACTCTGCATCAACCTATGGCTCATATGTGCTACCTAATGGCAGGATTCTTCTTTTTAATTGTGTTGTCTAAAAATTTTAAGTAGACTGAAGCCCAGAGCTTTTGGACTGTGAGGTATGTTTGGGCACCTCAGGTGCAGAGTAGATAGGACTTGGATAAACAGGTGAAGGTGACAAGGAAGTAGAGTTTCCACTTGCAATATGAAAGACTTGACAGAATTTTTATGTAGATAAAATCATTTTTTCAATTAATTCATTTTAAAAATTTGTGAGTTTCACCAACTACGTTCCAAGAACATAGGTGATGTATAGGTGATGGTGAACCATGAACTGAGAATATAATGATGAGCAAAACAGATATGTTCCCTAGATTCATGGAACTTAAAGTATAGTGAGGGGACAGATGGTAATCAAATATACCTCCAGAATACATATATATACATTATATGACATGGAAGGGAAGAAAGAAGTGCTATAAATCTTTTAGTTTGGATATGGTAAGGAAAGAGGATCAAAGAAATTTCTCTACATAGGTGACACTTAAACTAAAATATGCAAGGTGAATAGACATTAGGCAGGGGAAGAAAAGTATGTGATATGAGAGAGAAGCCTTCTTGCAGAAAGAATAGCATGTGCAAAAGTCCTAAGGCAGGAAAGGAAAACTAGGAAAAAAAAAAACTGGTGACAAAATAAGAACAATAAAATGCAGAACAGTGGTTGTCTGATGCTGGGAGCTAGAAGAGGGATTCAGCTACAAAGGGACACTGGGGAATGTTTTATAGAGATGGAAATGTTCTATATGTTAATTGCAATGTTGTTTACATGACTATATACCATTGTCAAAATTCATTGAATTGTATTACACATAAGTTACTCTTACATAAAAAAAATTTTTTTTTAATCTTTAAAAAAAAGTTACTCCTACTAAAGCTTAGAATGGGGGAACAGTGATCTTTTCAAGTCTTTTTCTTTTCAAGTCTCAATTTAAGGTTAACATTAACCTAAATTCATTCAGTATGAAAACAAAGCAGAGAAACTCACACAACAACTAAATCAAATGTATTTGTTTAAGAATTTAGTTACTTGTTCATTTATTCATGGCTCATGTGTTTTTAAAAAAGGATTTTAGTTGGAAGGGGCAGATTTAGGGTTCTAAGGTCCTTTTGATATTTGCATTTTCACATCCAGGATTAAGGCACTTGAACTTCTGAGCCTCTTTCCTCATCTGCAAAAATTAGGAGAAAAACATTTCTCATATCAGGCTATTGAATGGATTATCTCATTTAATCTCCTTGGAAGACATCGGTTCCAACGGATACATTGTAGGTACTCCTTCACTACCATTCTTTTTGGTATCCAAAAATCAAGCACATTGCTAAATTTTTTTATAAAATCAGCTTCCAGGAGAGGTGATGTGTGACTGTAGGTATTGTTCTGGCTGTGGGGTACCTCTGTGGCAGGATCCTAAGGGTGGGCAGAGCTGAACCACTTGGGGACAGGAACCACTGGTGCATGAGGAGGAATCAGTTCTACTTTAACTTGTCACCTGCCCCACCCCAATATGGCAAAAACGTTACTACTCAGGCAGTTTCATGCAGAATCAGGCTCTGCATGAACCTGCCTGAGATCACAACCGTGTGAAAGGACAGAATCAAATGAGAAAATGTTCCATACTCTCCAGAGAAAAGTGAAAGAAAAATGGCCATGAGACTATTCAATTTAGATGCAGAAAATAATTGTACACCTAAAGAACCTCTTGAGTTTTACCCAAACTCTATTTTCTCCCTTCTTTCATCTTATTTTCTCCTTTTCATTTTCTTACTAAAACTTTCCAAGTCATAAAGATAAAATTTCTGACTTTCTAAAGTCATAAATAGAAAAAATTCATTGTTAAAGCTTGAAACAATTCACTCAGACTCGCTTTAGTTTTCAATTACCCAAGAAAACCTAGTTTTCAATGGATAAAGGCCACCTTTTCAACCAAGTTGGGGTGTCTCTGGAGCAAGGAATTGTGTTGATCGTCACCATAAAAATGCACAGGCAGAGAGCAGACAGGCAGATAGCTTTTGGGAGACTCGTAGACAAAGGAGGTGTTATGTGTAGTACAACCATTCACTGTGAAGGGATTGTTTAAGTGGAGATGGCTAGTCGACATTCACACAAGAGGGAGCCTTCATACGTAAATAAAGGTTGGCTGCCGTAGAAACCCCTCCATCTGTTGCTGCCCATTGCCTGACTTCCAAGGCGCTGGCTACATGAACTGAAAACATGGATGGATTTGTGCCCCACATGTTCACTTTTAGGAATCACTGAGAGGCTTTTTTTTTTTTTTTTTTTTTTCCCCACTCCCGGGTAGGACCAGCCCCAGCTGACTCCCTGTTCCTCCAAGCTAGAGGGATATCGATTTAGGGGCTTTACAGCTGCTATTGTCTTATGATTGTTGATTCCTGATACCTTCCCTCACTGAAACCTTCCCCCTATTCGGATAGCCCTAACCGTAAACATGGCTAGTGATTTGTTAAGCTGCTAAGCTTCTTTTACTTTAGGGCACAATTCAAGGCGAAGCCTGAGTAGATCTCCTTCCTCTGAAGAGAGGGGAAAAATGAAATTGAGTACGGATGTAAGCTCCAGAGAGGGTACTGTTTTGGCCTTTGCAAGCCATGCTGTGCTGTGCTCTGAAGATGTTAATATGTCTTTAATTTCAGTAATTAGTCAGAGAAGTAGAGGATCCTGCGCAACAGCAAACCAGCTGCACGCAACAATACTGGCGCCCCTTAAGTTTCCTTCTCCTTCCAGGCTGAGGTCAAACTTGAGGTGTCAAATCAAAGGCAGACATGGCTCATAAGCACTAACGTCGCTGGAGCATACACAGAAGTCAATCCTGAACTGAAAACTGTTGACAAGTTGGCTTTACCCTTCCTCTCCAACTGAGGCAAGTTTATTTGTCATCCTAGTTTTGCACCTAAAGGAAACTGAGACACAAATGTGCAAGACAACATATATAGTCTAAAAAGAATAGCTAGTGGACTCAACTCCCCTCTAATAAATTAGAGCTCTTTCTTGAAATAGCCACTTGGCTCTTTCAAATAACCCCTGTGTCCACCACAGGACAGTAAAATGGTAGGGGTGGGGACGGAATCTGAATTCATATTTATGCTGCCTAATGCTGAATCACATTCATGATGTACTGTCACCAGGAACAAAGAGTTTTCTATTTATTTGCTGGAGGAGGACAGTGTATTACAGAAGTTGCATAGATAGAATCCGGAAATCAAAACTTTTTTCCTGTGGTATCCCTTCATGCTTTTGATCAGGCCACCTGAACACGGTCACATGTGAAATGTAAAGAATAAACTCTTTCACAGGAGAGTTTTGAGAATTATTGAGATTTATTCAGCAAACAGAGATAACTGGTTTAAATTACTAAAGATTCTATTATTTAGCATCTGTTTATTCATACAGTGATATTTATTGAACAATAAATGTAGACAGTGTAGTCCCATTTGATGCATTCTGGAACACCTGACTTTTTTAGTGTGGGTAAATGAAGTTACTTAGCTCTGGGCCAGCTTTCTTCCAAAAGCTTCTAAATGAAAGCCAAAAAAGAATTAACAAGGACATTGGAAGTCACATAAACACAGCTGAAGAAAACATATTGTCTTGATTTCAGCTTGAAATCTGTGCTAAATTAGGAGTAGGAAGTTTAGCAGTAACGCCTCATTTCTTAAAACATCTATTGTTTTTAGGCTTTCTTGTAGCACTATTCATTTTTGTGGGAATTAAAAAATTGAATACATTCTAAGCTTGCCCTAAAAACATAATCATACATCCAGAAGATGCATTCACTATTCTTGTTTGTTTGTCTCATATTCTGTCTTCTGGGTAGGTTGGCAACCATATTTGTTTTGTTATTAGTTGATACCAATATTATAAACAAAACACTGTTTTGAGATTTTTCAAAAACCCCCCATAATCTCTTAAAACATTTAGTGTTAAAGTACTATGCAGATGTTACTGGAATAGTTTTAGAGTCCTAAAGATATTTTTTGACAGGGAACCCAAATCAGGATTTACATAATGGATTTTGTTCTTATAAAAGGTACTCATAACTCTTGTTAAATTTCTGCTTGCTTTTTCTTTAATTCAAGCTCACCAAAGCTAAGAAATGGGGCTAATCCAAGATAAAAGTAGGAACAAAGTGATGAAAGTGTTCCACTATTTTGATAAGGGCATTGGGTCACCATGCAAACGCGGCTGTTGATGTCAGCATCCCAAACTAAAGATAAACATGGCTGGACGGCTCTTACTTCAGATTCGGGTGACATTTTTCTTTGTTAATTGTGGATTTCTTTTTTCTGCAAAAGGAAGAAAAGTTTTATCTTAAGTTTTATGGCTTCAGGCCAAGAAAGGTCTTTTCTTCCCTCTCTGTTGCTATGCTTTGGCAAAAATAGTAAAATTCCTTCTTTGTCATATTTACCTTTATATTTTTGTTAATATCCTTTTACTTCTATCTCATTATGACTTTTGTACCTCCTTCTTTTGTAGGGGAAAAAGGAGTCACTTAAATTAATGTTTATTTTCTAAAAAATAATGTTTATTTTAGCCCTTTCACTTGAAACCCACATTTAACTGAATTCATGACTGTGAAAGGTACCAGGTTTCTTAGGTCTGGAGTTGTTAGGTGAGCACAGCTTTGTGACTATGTCTCTGTGGACATTTCAAATTTATTTTCTTTTGTTTGGGTGAGGTTTACTTTACCACTGCCTGGTTGTTGAGTGGAGTAAATCCAGTCATTTTTTCATAAAAGAATGTGGTTATTATCCATGTCCTTGGATATGGATACTCCAGCTTCAAAAAGATGTCTGAGTATACCAAAATCTTTGCGATAATCACTGGATCTGGATTCATATAGCATATTTTGGTGACCCCTCCTTCCCATCAAGATAACATAGATGGTGAGAGATGTTCTTCCCTTTTAGCAGAAGGAGGAATTAGTCCTATCTTGAGTAGTAGGATGGTGCCATGGAGTGGAAAACCAATGGAACCAGGTATTAGAAGACCTTCTGACTTAGCCCTAAACACCATTTAAAACCATCTCTTCTCCACTAGGAATCTTTTATTATTATTATTATTAAGATTTTTATTTATTTGACAGAGACAGCCACAGCAGGAGAGGGAACGCAAGCAGGGGGAGTCGGAGAGGGAGAAGCAGGCTCCCCGCTGAGCAGGGAGCCCATGCAGGGCTCAAACCCAGGACCCTGGAATCATGACCTGAGCCAAAAGCAGACGCTTAACGACTGAGCCACCCAGGCGTCCCTTTATTATTACTTTTAATTCCTTCACCACGTTTTGGAAAAATTAGCTCTGCCAAACACACAGTGTTTATAAAGTAGAAAACTAAATCTTTATTTCATTTTTTCCTTAATAAACAATCTATACTGAGTGTATAGCCCATCAAATGAATATTGCCAGACAGCCCATACTAAGCAGCCACAAAGCAACAAAAGTTGATGTTATAATTATCTTAGGTAGCTTGAATCTTGACTGAAAGTAACTGTATGATTTGTTTAGGCTTCTTGAAATATTTAAAGTAAGTTCTGATTTTCTATTTCTATATTCTCATACAACACATGAACACAAGGCTCAAGGTTGGGAACCACTGGCTTCATTTATCTGAGCCTCAGTTTTATTTTCTACAAAATGGTGAGAAATCACAGCTTCTAGGTTTACTTACCTCATGGTTATCATAAAAAATAAAATTAAATCATATGTGTTAAAGAACAGCCATGTTTGTACTAAGTAATCCCACTCCTTGCCCACAGGTTTTTGGACCACGAGTGAACACCCATCTCATAGGACAAACTGAGCCCTTCAGACCCTCTCTCATAAGGTTTTTAACTATAACACTCAAAATTTCATTAAGTGATAATGGTTACTTACACTGAAAGTTCATACAGAGTCATTCATTCATTCCAAAAGTAGATACTAATTACCTGACAGAAATCAGACACTGGATTGAATCAAGGATAGAGTCAGAGTAAGGCAGAATGTGTGGTGAGAAAAGCCAAGGTCTTGCATAACACACCATTATGGGGAGCAAGTATTAAAGACTACAAAGGAGCAGGTGTGCAGAGATGAAGGGAGAACTGACATGGCAGAGAACACACAGTGAAAGACCTGCTAAGGGGTTGCCTGATGATTTCCACCTTTCCTAAGCCCTACCCTGCATATTTTCTGCTCTTAGTTTCTGTAATATTCACTGGTATCCTTTTAATAAATCCCCTCTTTGCTTAATCTTTTTGTGTGGGGTTTGGTTCCTTACAAGCAAATGCACCCTGACTAAAAGAAGTGGCATTGTTAATTCTTCATGTAAACTTGAAACACTTTTTAAAAAAATTATCTAGAAAGTAGAGGTGTTTTAAGGCCAAAAGCATTAAAGTTAGTAATCAAATTCAACTGTGTTCCTCTCTCCTACTACTGACATGGTTTCCCAACTTCTCACCCTGGAAAGTGCATGAATGGTTTGGAAGAGGGGGTTAGCATATCATTTCCCTGGGTCCCAACATTGGAGGGAAATGGGGCTAACTAGCAAGTGACCCAGCCGACAAATTCTATTTCCCAGCAAACACGTCTCCTCCAGCACAGGCAGATTCTGATTTTATTTAAATCCTGCTCAGAATTAAATCCCTGCAACATCAAACTGAAAGAAGAGCTAGGTGTGAGATGGAGAGAGAAGCGGCTTCCTAACCTGATGCGTCCTAATGAAATGGCATGCATGGGGTGACTGCTAAGTGCCTGGAAGGGGAGGTAGCAGGGAGCAGCTCTGACCGGTTGCAGGCACCTGGGGGAGAAGCCAGAAAAGGTGGGGATTTATTGTGTTTGGTTGTCTTTCTGAACACATCTGTCTTTGAATCACCTGCCTGTGTAACTAGGTCAGGATGCAGATTTTGTGAAGAAAGAAAGTCATAACCAATTCAAAAGGCTTCAGGGATTTTAGAGATCATGGTTAAAATGTTCCTCTGGGCTGACTTGCCAATAGGCCCTAAAAAGTGATGGATTGGAGTTAAAGTCCCTTTTATGTCCTAATGAGAAAGGGAGAGCAGGCTTTAAAGTTGTCTGCTCACTCTTAACACCTTCTCATTTCTAGTCCATTGCTTCCTCCCCTTCCTAAGGCTATCTCCCATTGTCTTAGGCTTCCAGTGTGCTCCTACAATACAAACCTCTCCTAAAATTCAGGGATATGTCCAAAAAGTCACTCATATCTAAGCACAAATGACTGATGAGGTTACAAGTAAAAACACTCCCAGAACCATCCATTTTAACATAAGACAAAACTGACAACAGAACTGATCTCTTGTTATAGTGATTCAAGCATCAGTGAACTGCAGGAAGACTTCTAGAAGGTGGGAGGCATCCTCCTGAGGCTAATGTGAGGGGCTCCACCTCTTCCAGGGAGGTAGCCCCTGAGCAAACATCTAGCTACACTAGACCCTATTGGGTACAGACAATAAGAATGTCCAAGAATCACAGGAAACTGATCCCTTGGCATGTCTCCTCCCCCACCCCCCAGGTTGCCCATCATGGTGGCATCTTCCCAGAATTCCCCAGCAATCCGTAAAGAAAGAAAAAAAATTCCCGAAAAGCTTCAGTACCAGATAAGCTCTGGAAAATCCTAACTTTCAGGTTCAGGGTGCTGAAGGAAGCCAGGGAGTAGCATTCAAGTATTTTGTTGATGTTCGTCAATTGTCAAAATGTAAAGGACCGTTGATTATGAGCGATGGGAGGTTCTCAGCAACACCTGGTCTTCCTCCTTCCCATCCATGTTACCAGGAATCCCACCTTCCCTAAGTGTTCCCCCATCTATATCCACACTGCCATCACTTCCGCCCCACCACCCTCAGTAATACACATAATGTCCTTACACCAAAATCAAAGCAAGTTTGTTGCTAAAAATCCATCTGAGGTTTGAAGTTAGGATGAGGCAAGGGGCCAAAAAAGGGGGGGAGATGAGCTAGTAATTCACATGCACAATTACAACAGTGATTCACAAAGCAGTCACTATGCTCTCTAGATTTTTTAACTCAGGAAAGCAGGATCTGTTTCTAAAGCAGAAGAAGTCAGATCTTTACGATGCATGCTTTCTCACGTTATAATGTTCAAAAATTAAGTCTATGCCTGCAAAACTGAAGTTTGTCACTGTAGTGTATGTTCCCAATAGGAGATGCAACTTTATTGTTCAGAGGCAAATAGAACAATCCTTTCCATGATGATGAGATTTGCTCTCATGTTCTTTGAACATACCTCCAATTGATTTAATAGCATCCTGGTCTGGGGGTTCACTACCTCTTGAAGGCAAGGTGAATATTCATGACATAAGGTCATGAAGAAGAATTTCCAAGGAGAGTAAGTTATCTGTCTTTGAAAAGAACAAACCCTGAAAGGAGGTTTGGGTTTTGTTGTTTATTTATGTGATGTCTAGTGCTACTGAGTCTCAGAACCTCCATTGTTCCATCCACCTGTACAGAGTAAGGCTATTTTGGGGGTGCTTTTGTGATAGACTTTGCTGCCCCTATTTTTACCCACAAGGTAAAGGCAGAGTGATAGCACTATGTCCCTCTGGCACAGACTACAGTTTGTTTCTGGATAACACATATTGTATCAAACTAATATCATGCTGCCCACTCTCTTTATATATGGTCTCCTGCATTCTGGTCCTTATGGACCCTCAGCTGATTTCCTTCTTTCCATTTCCATATCCCTCCTTGCTTAGAGTGTTCATACAAGTAAAACCTATACAACAAAGAGAGGAAACCCTTATACCATCATGTTTGGCACCACAACGGGTAACCACTGTGAAAACCATTTATAAAAAGGCTATTATTCCATTTATAATCTGCTTTCATGATTGCTTTTAACTAACTCGAGAAGTAGCTGCACTAAGGTAGAAAGGTTTGTGACCCATCTGCTGAGTGTATAATTTCCTTTTCATTGGCTAGCACAGCCCAATAAAAAAAATATTATTAGGTGCACTAACTCAATCAGCAAACAAATGACAGGCAGATGGTCTCCAAAAACAATACTGACCGTGAATGCCACAGAGCCACAATGTGGGCCTCAGCTTTTGGGCAGCCTTTGTCTGAAAACACTCCACTGGGTTAAGTGATGCAAAATAAGACAGAAAGAGAGAGAAGCTGTGTGTAAATGAGGGAGAAGTTAACGGCCTCTAAAGTGCTCCATGAAAAGCTATGATAATTTTACTGGGAACAGAAAAAAAAAAAGGCATCCTACTTAAATAATATCTGCTTGTGGTGGTGCTGAAATCCAATAGATCATATTCACATGATACTTCTGTTCTAAATCTTTATTTTCATCAGATTTCTTTTCTCCAAAGGGCCCTTTATTTGACACAATTTTCTCAAGTTTTGTTGAGAAAATTTTTAAGCTGAATGTGCAATTTGGTGAGTAAAAGCTTTTGTATGAGAGAACTTCACTGGTTAAATGGAAGGAAGGAAGGAAGGAAGGAAGGAAGGAAGGAAGGAAGGAAGGAAGGAAGGAAGGAAGGAAGGGAGGGAGGGAGGGAGGGAGGGAGGAAGGAACTTCTAGAAGCCTTTGAAAAATCAATGAGGTCAGAAACTGGTATGGGTAATTTCAAAGTTATGAAGGATTTTTATATAAATCTCCTTCCATAGAGAAAGGAAGTTTAACACAGGGACTGCTACACAGTAAACCTTCAATAAGTTGTCAATGAAGATGATTTGTGCATAAAATATACACCCGTTTTTATGTATTCCTATATATAAAATAGAAAGAGGGGTTGGCAATAGTGAGCAGAGATTTAGCTCCATGTCCTGGACAACCCACCATTCTCAAGACATGAACTTTGGTTTGTTTGCTCCAGAGTGGTTCAGGATATGAATTCAATAATCCACACATCTCTCTTATGAGTGGGGGTATGTCTGCTTTCTATAACCTCTGGACTGGTATTCCTGAAAATAAAAAAGCACAACCATGTCTAGCTGACATTTAAAAAGTGGTTTTTTTCCTTGTAAAAAGATGCAAGCTTGACCAAAAAAATTAGAACTACAGAAAAAAAGTCACTCAAATCCCACCCACGGGGATAACTCCTTTTTTCTTTTTTAAGATTTTTATTTATTTATTTGCTAGAGAGAGAGCTCACATGAGAGAGAGAGAGAGAGAGAGAGAGAGAGAGAGAGAGAGAGAAAGCAGGCGCACAAACCGGGGGAGCAGCAGGCAGAGGGAGAAGAAGCAGGTTCCTCGCTGAGCAAGGAGCTCCATTCCAGGACGCTGGGATCATGACCTGAGCTGAAGGCAGATGCTTAACAGACTGAGCCACCCAGGTATCCCCTGGTATGACTTTTAATGTGTGATATATCGTCCTAGTATTTTTTTCTTTGCACTTTTTACATACTTGAAAATGTTTTATTTTGCATTTTTTACTAGGCTTATATCAAAGCACTTTATAAATATTATTTTAAATGGCTGCATAATATTTCAATGTTTATGTAGAACACAATTTTTTGACATCTTAAAGAAACATATGGTAACCTCTGTGCTAGCTTTATAAATTTGGGAAACTAATATAACCTTCTGAGTCTCAGTTTTCTCATTTGTAAATGGATATAATAAAAATACCTACAACATTATATTGGTGTGAACATTGAGTTAAATAATTCATATTAAGAATTTAGCACACTGCCTGATACATCAATAAAAGTTACCAATGATGATTACTTGGGCATAAGAATTCTTATTCACATTTCAAAGAATTGCCTTAAGAGATATTCCTAGATATGAAATTAAGGACAAAAGATTTGAATGTACATATGATTTTAATACATACCATAAAATTCTCCCATGTAATAGTAAGAGTTTATGCCCAACCAGCAATATGTAAGTAGCCATTTTACCAAAGTCTTACCAATAATGAGAATTATTTTTTTAAAAACTTTGCTTATATAGGTTAAAATATTGTTTCATTACAAATTTGGGGTTCCTTATTAAAATGCAGATTCTGCATTTCTAATAAACTCCCAGGTGATGTTGATGCTGGTTCACTTTTCAGTCTACTCAGTTACTGGGGGTATCCTGTACTTGATCCAAGCTATCAGAGCCCAACAAAAGCATCTCCCTTCATTATTTTCCACTTTTAAAGGGAAAAAGCTGCAGATGGGATGCTGCCAAGAGAAGCCAGCTAGCTGCCAAGAGACCTCCCAGAGTATAAAAGCGCATGGTCCATGGTCTAGAAACGGTAAGGTCTGCAATTTTCCATTATAGTGACTGAGGTCACAGGATTTTGATCACCGACTATCAGTTAGTTTTGTTTATATAAGTCTGTTGATCCTCTAGCATCTAACAGTTTATGTGCCGTGATTAATTAGCTATCATCACAGATCTCTGGGCTTACTACCCATTAAGATAATTCACTATGCCTAGGTGATCAAATGTTATCATGTGCCTTCTGTGTTCCAGGGAGCTCCATTCACGGTAGCATCTTTTACTGTTCATGCAGCCTGCAAACAAAGCTATGAGTGAGCCTCTCTAAGATACTGAAGGTGTCTCACCAGTGAATTCCACACTGCTTCAGTGAAGGTAGTGTCCTCCATGGCCTCCCAGAAATCGGAATAGGGGGGTGGAGTCTCCGTTCTCACACATCAATCCATTCTAATACGCCCACCTTGCTTCTGACTCTACCTGCAACACCTTGCCAATGCAGTCCATGGCCCCACCTCATCAGCATCTCCCAGCATCAGAGAGCCACACAGGGTCATAGTAGGAATAGCTCCAGGTGTCCTTGCCAGTACCCTGAATCTCAAGAGCACCGGGAGTGCTCCCACGTCAATACATTTTCCTCTTTCCAGCTACAGACTTTATCCCAATTCCCCACCACCACCATCCAACATGATATCTGCTCCACAAATATTATCCAGGTTCATGAACGTTAGGATGGGCAGGTCTTTGGTGTTTCAACTATTTCCTTATAGAATAGGGAAAGAACTTTCCGGTTGGAGTTGTGCCAAAACCCAACATTCTTTCTTGGTCTAGAGACAACGAGGGAAGATAAGGGCAGATCTTGTAAGACATCTGCTTCAGATGAGTCCTTTGCAGGGTCTCCAGGCAAGGGGAAACTGGTATCTTCTTATGAGAGGGGAAAGGGCTATTTCTGCCAGGCTGAAAGATTCGGGGGATCTTGGGGAGTTAAGATTTTCAGGCTAATCTACCCAAATATTCTGAAATCGGGGTTCAAGATCCCTCTCTTCCACTATAAGGGCCTGATTTTCTCATATAAGATCTGTCAAGGAGAGGCGCCTGGGTGGCTCCCTCAGTTAAGCATCTGCCTTTGGCTCAGGTCATGATCCCAATGTCCTGAGGTGGAGCCCCACATCGTGCCCTGCTTCGAGCCCTGCATTAGGCAGAGCAGGGAGCTTGTTTCTCTCTCTCCTTCTCTGCCTGCCGCACCCCCTGCTTTTGCTCTCTCTTTCTCTCTCTCTCTGTCAAATAAATAAATAAATAAATAAATAAATATTTAAAAAAAAAAAAGCTCTGTCAAGGTTGTGCATTCGGTGTTCTTTGCAGTTCAGCTATCCTTACAAGTAGATCCTGGACCTGATTTTCAGTGGCTAAAAGAGATAAGGGTCTCCTTGATCATTGCTATAGAGGCCTTCTGACTTTCATATCATACCTGGTATTTTCTCTTTTCAAAGCTTTAAAAAGTGTTAACAAATGCCAACCAACTGCACAATTCTTATGGTTACCAAAACCTCTATAACATCCATGTGCCACAGCCTTATACAAGCCTGCACCTCATCTCAATCTGCTATAGGTGAGTATCTGAGTAATTATGAGGCTATGATCACCACTCACTTACAGTGAGCAATGGGGTTTTTGCTACCCTCTGACTAGTGAGGGATCCAGCTTAAAAATCCCATCCTAAGGATCTGTATTCTGGGAACTCTCCCAATATCAACTGTCTCAGCCTGAGATCCTCTAAAAGTCCTGCCTGAGACAGGTAGTTTATTAAGAATGTGATTCCAGGGTCAGGTATGTTAGGATAAGGGGACAGGGAAGAAAGAAATGTCCACACAAGGATGTGTTACTGTATTGATCCACTACTACAGGCTACTGATTCTCAATTCCATGGGATCATCTGAGGATTCTTATAAAATGTGTGTCCAGTCTGTCAGCCCAGGTGGTGAATGAGGAAGCCTGTGTCCATCATTTCCCATCTCTTGTTGGTCAAGGGATGCCTTATAGATATTAACTCCCTCACACTTATAGGTTGTGTAAGCATAAGTGCTGAGCAAGTTCCTATGAGCATCCAGGAAGCCCTGAGCACTTTCCCTTGCTGGTAAAAAACCCAAAAGAAAATGGACAATTCCATTATCTTCTTTAGGTAAATGGCATCTCTGTCCCCATACACTTTCTGGCCTTGGTAAGGACAGGGAAAGTCAATAGAAAGTTAAAAGTTCTAGGTTTTATTTTGAATTGCATGCACATTAGGTAAAATCTGTCTGCAAAGCTTATGATCCACTTTTTCTGTTCTAGGTTTTGTCCTGATAGGAACATTCCTTCCATCTTTTAAAAGGCTCAGCTCTACCATGATGATTTGTACAACTTTGGCTTTGGTTATGTGAGACTTTTAGTAAATTTCAGGTTATTCTTTGAAAATTTCCAACTGAAAAGGCCTTTAGCCAATGTTAGAAGATTCTCTTTAAAAAAGAGAAGCCACGCTGTTTCTTCTAGATATTTATTCCACTAAAAGTGCTCTTTCCAAGTTAAGGAGCATCCTTCTCCTTCTTTCCTTCATTCTCTCCTGTCTCAAACTTTTACTTCTCACTAAATAAGTTCTAACACTCCGGACTATGTGTTCTTTTAGCATCTCAGGCTAAAACAAGACAGTTGAGCAAAGAGAACATTTAAGTCATCATTACTCACATCTAAATATCTATTATTAAAATGTGCACATGGGAACGATCATGTTTAATTCCAAAATTTTATAAGAACAAATGTGGGGACTATCAGAATATTCATTAGGAGAAGGAAAAAAATAAAACTGGCCCGGGAGACAGATTTGTGAAGTGTGGATGTGAGGAGCCAACACATGAGCCTGACGCCTCTGAGCGTTAACACATGGTCCCTCCATCAAAGGTCTGTATACGCAACTCAGCTGCTGGACTGACAGAAGATTTGGGGTTGTTAACACACACTTCATTAAAATACCAGCTAAGATCCAAGTTCGAAATCCCACAGTTTGTGTTAGTTGATAAAACTCAATTGCTTCTAATTACTGTTAGTGCAGCTTTAAAATAATATTTTGTTGTAATAAAGGATTCAATATGACGAGTGAGAGTTGGCCCACTAAACTGGAAACACCAGGCCAGAGGGAATGTGTGCACACACAGGTTTCACCACTCTGCCTGACTTGTTTTTCTGAACATTTTCTAAGCATCCAACCGAGAAAAAATGACCAGTCTTTAAATGGGTTTCAAAAGGGCAAGGACAATTCAAACATTAACTGTTATTTGCATCTCTGATTAGTCACTGCAGCTTAAGAGGTGAAAGACTGAGTTGAAATGAGACAGGCAGAGTTGTAGTTTTCCAAGGCTTTTATGGAGCATGCACCCAAATTAGCCAGTATCTTCTTTCATATTTCTATTTTCTCCCTCCACTTCCTCTTTAAAAGGTTGTCAAGATTGGCACACCTGATAAGATGAAACATCTTCAAATATTGAAAGTTGTTGCTCTGAGCATTAGAGAAAGAAAGGGAAATCTCTCTCACCAATCTCTTCCACTCACTGTAATCCAGGAGCACTGGTCTTCTGAAGATTTCTCAGAGAGCTGAGCAACTTCCCACCTCCTGGTCCTCACACTTGCTCTTGCCCCCAGTGTTTACTGCCTTCACTCCACCCTTCTTAAGCTCCCTAAGTCCTAGTTAACTTCTGTGTCTCATTTTAAACTCCACTCCTGTCTTCCTTGACTGCCCACATTTAAGCCAGGCCTTCACTGCCATTACACCCTGCATGTTTTCTTCAAGGCACTTTTCTCAAAACTGTGATTATTTCCATAGTATTTGCTTAATCTGCTTTCTTGTTAAGCTTCAAGCATGGGCATTTCTTTTGTCCTGTCTTTTCTACAGCCATATCCAAAGTACACAGGGCATAGCAATTGACTGCTTAAGTAAATGATAACAAAGACCAGAAAATTGAAGTGATTTTTACAAGTATTGGGGGGAAAAAAGAATAAGGTACTAACAGGGAACTATTGGCTAGAAGCAAGGTAAAATGTTTGGTGAAACATCCCCCACTCAGCAAGGAAGAAAGGAGAATCTTCTCATCCTGTTGGCAGAGACCTCAAAGGAATCTATAAAACCCTCTTGGAAAACCCAGGTTTATATACCGACCAATCATGCTCCATTAGGAAAGACAGTCCTAGTTTTCAGTCCTGTCACACATAAACAGGTGTCCCAAATTGGTCCATACCTGAAACGTCTCTACTTCTCTCCAGGGACTTCTCTATTTGATCATGCATAGTCATAAATTCCATCTTAGCCCTGAGTTCTCACATCATACTTTAGAGATAGGTCTCAGGCATAGATCTCCTCCTTCAACTTTCTAGCAACTGAGAATAAAGATGATGACGGCAATATTCATAACAGTAATAATAAACGTCATGGTGAGGTGGTATCTTTTAGCTGACCGGTATCCATTCTATCTTCTCTGGCAGTAACTTCCTGATAGCTTAGGTGGAAATGACAGTTCCCCAGTAATTTCCAGTGGTTCTCTATCTTCTCCTGGCTAGGTGATTCAGTTGCTCACTCCCTATAATTTAAATCTTAAAAGTAACAACTAGAAACTGGTTTGAGCTCAGCCATTCCAAGAGGAGCACCCTGGAAAGACTATCAGGGAATTCCTTCTTTGTAGGTCCTTGCCCCTACCTTGAACTGCCAGACTTTACTTATGTAGCCAGAGACTGTTCCTATTAGTTTCAACCAAAGTTTCAACCAAACTATTCTGATACAGTGATTATGAAGATATAATGATAAAGACGATAATGACGAAAACAAGTACCTCATGAGACTTCACAAAAATCTTCTTTACCAAAGCTCAAATCATTCTAAAAGTATGACACTCAGTCATTCAGATAACTTCTCTGGAATCAAGTAGTTCTAACTTAAGTCAGTTAACATACAAAATACCAGTACACCAAACGATTCTATGAAGATTGGATTTATCGTATAGTCTAATGTCTATTATTTGGTCCAATATTGTTATTTTAATTTGTATAAGCATTTGTTGGATCAAAGACTATATTTTCCATAAAATTATCTCATTAAGGAACCCTCTATTAATATTCACATTGTAAATTTTTCCTTACTTAAATATTTGGAAGTTCTAAAAAAAGATTTCTGTATAAAAAAATCAACAACTTTCATAATCGTTAATTATTATAGTGTTCTTATTTCAATAACAAGCTTTTATACATCAACTGAATAATAGAATTTATGAGATAAAGCTGTTGAGAAATATTTCAAAGCTAAATCTTGAATGCTTACCTATATTTGAAATTGTATATTCACAAGCTGTGTTAGGCAGCTATGCTATGTAAGCAACCACCCCAAGATTCAGTGGCTTAAAAGCACAATTTTTTAGTCTTCCTTATGTATCTGTAGGTCAGCTGAAAATCAGCTGATGTAGGCTGGGTGACTGATGCAAGCCGCAGGACTGGCTGGACTTGGCTCCTCAGTACAGTTTGAGCTCGGGTCTACTGTCCAGGTGGGCATTCTGGATCCCAGGCTAATGGAGAAGCAGCTGCTCCGGAGCTATTCTCATAGTAGTAGGCCGAGCTAGAAGACAGCAAGCCCAACAGCAAAAGCACATTCCAAGCTTTTACCTGGATCACAACCACTGACATCCTATTGCCCAAAGCACATTACATAGCCAAGCCCAACCGTGACAGGGACAGGAAGTATATTCCGTATGTATGGAAGGAGACAGGAGTGAATTTTCCTGAATAGTAATCCATACTATCACATAAATTAGCAATGCATTTGAAAGATATACTTTGCTTATGTAAATAATACATAATCTTGCTGACTAGATATGATGGTAACTTATTTGATGATGGACAAAATCCAAGATATCAGAAGTGACATTGAATTTCGTATTTTGTTAACTGGCTGTCCAAAAATCTAAGGCCAAAACTAGAATGTTAGTCCACTCTGACCTAGAATGTACAGTTGCACAGCTTTGGAGTGGTACCACTGGAAATCTAATCAGATTTTTCAGACTCAAACCCCATGCTCTTCAGCACCAACCTACAGTGTTCCACCATGAGTACCATGTCTTCATTTTGAAAAAGAAAAATGGAATCACAGAACATGGAAGCATTAAATACTTCGTATATGCCAGGCTTTGAGCCAGAGGTTTATCCATATTATTTCCTTTTGTCCTTAAATTTCATGAGGTCAGGGTAATTTTTCAGAATTTACAGATAGGAAAATAATCATTCAATAAATTTTAAAACTTACTTTTCTAAAGACAGGCAGGTAGAAAATCTAAATTTTTGAAACCAGCCCCATCTGACTACAAAACACACACTTTTATACTAAACGACCCACATGCATCTCAAAATATTCAGCAGGCAGGACTGAAAGCTAGCATCTGAACCCATGCATACTGAAACAGGGATTTTTCTATTATTGCTTCAATAACCATATTTCCAAAATCGTAAGCTTTGTTTTAATATATGGTTTAACAACTGGTCAAAATATTTGAATTTAAGATTCCTCAACACATCTTGGTTGCCATAAATATATGACCCGCCTCCTTATTAATTCAAATACCATCTGTGACTTTTTCAATATGAGGGAAGGATAAACCATATACCTTACTTCAAGTAACTGTATTGTCTTTGACCATTAAGAAAAAATTTATATTGAAAAGGTGAAAGAGGTCTAAGTGTTGATCAAATCTGTTTGTTCCACTGTCCCCATATGTGGAACAACGTTGCCTTCTGTCACTGGTAATAATAATAATAAATAATAATAATAAATTATGCTTTTAGGAATTCTCAGTCCTTAGAATTTAATCAGGACTCTTTTAATTGACACATTAACAATTTCTTTCAGGTCACTGTATTTTGATACACTTTATAATACATTCTTCAAGAGAATGCCACTTTTGCAAAGCTTTTAGCAAGGTCAGCACTATGAATATACCTTGATTTTCAAAATATAAGATTAAGCTCCTCTATAATGTTCTATGCTGAATTTACTGAACTCCGTGTACAGAGAACCTCAGGCCAAAGAGTTGGCTATCCTTTGGATAATGATTCATTGTGAACTATACTATTCGTTGATTAACTGAAATTAGAATGACCGTTCAAAATTGAAAAAAAGAAAAAGAATTTGTTATCCCAACTTGAGATGATAGGATAGAAAAAATAAAGTAACTGTAAAAAGTGAAATTTTTCCTACATTTACTGAGGTATAGTTTACAAATAAAAATTGAAACTCTTGTGAGGAATAAAATGTAATAGGAGGCACAGTGCACCACTTCTGAACCTAGGCCTCCAGAGGCCTTGCATGCTTTGGTCTTCTCTTTTGGAACCCTACCCAGAGACCCATAAAACCAAGCTTGTGCTGGCCTGCTGGAATATGAAAGCCCTATGGCTCAGAGCTCAGCCAACCCAGTTGAGGCCTTCCTAAACTAACCAGTGTTCAGTCAACTTGGCAGCTGACCTTAACCCATGAATGAACCCAGCCAAGACCAGAAGAACAATGCAGCTGAGCTCAGCACCAATTCCTGGCTTGCAGAATTGTGAGGTGTGTAAATACTTGTTTTAAACCACTAAGTTCTTGGGATAGTTTGTTATTCAGCAAAATCTAAACAATTAAAAGGGAGATATCTGATATAGGACTCAAGGCAGGGAATTGGAGTAGGTAGGAGTTTAAAAGGAAAAGAAAATATATGAGATAAATGAGAAAGAGTGCTAACATTTGTTGTTCTAGATGGTAGGCCCTTGTGTGTTTGCTTGAAGTGCCACCCCCAAAATATTTTTTTGTGAGGAAATCTAATACATTACACATACAATTTAGAGAGAGGCAGGAGAGACCTTAATCAAGACCAGACATCAAGAAGCTATAAAAGAAAATATGTACATATTTGACTATACAAAAATTCAAAATTTGGGGTGCCTGGGTGGTGCCGTCGGTTAAGCATCTGACTTTTGGTTTCAGCAGGGGTTGTGATCAGTGAGTCATGAGATCAAGCCCTGCATTGGGCTCCACACTGGGCTTGGAGCCTACTTAATATTCTCTCTCTCCCTTTGTCCCTGTCCCCTCACCCTCCCTCTCTCTCTCCCTCTATAAAAAAAATTTTTAAAAAATTCAAAATTTTTGTGTATCAAAGAAACCATGAAGAAAGCCAGTGAACAAAACTGTGAACATTGGTTGGAACAAAGCAAAACACAAACACAGGTGTGATCTTTATGATATACAAAAAGTGTGCAAGTTCCCGGGAAGGAAATAAGCAACCCAATAGAAAAATAGGCAAAAAGCATAAAGAGGCAATTCACAAAAGAGCCAATTCAAGCAGCTATGTAACACAAAAACAATCTTCAAACTAGTCAGAACAGTACAAGTTAAAGTAAGAGTGAAATAGCACTGTAGACTCACTATGCTGGGAGGAAAAAAGATTTTACTGTTAAGATGCAGGAAAAGGTCAAGGAGCCCACAAAGATGGTTGATAAAAATGTAAATTACTATTAATTATTAGTTTTTTGGAAAGCACCCTTTCAAAAGTCTATTAAAATTATACACACACACACATACTCAGAAATCCCACTCAGAATAGTCTCTTTCAGAAAGATAAGCATCAATATGGAAGGATATTTATTAAATTATGCAACTTTTCTTAGTGACAAGAAAAAAAAACATAAACTGGAGAAACAGGGAATGCCCATCAACAGAGAAGTGGCTATATTGTAGTAATTTTTTCTATTAAATATTAAAAAATGAATTAGAAATGTACTTGGATGCAATACTTTATTGGTGAGAGATAAAAATATTTAAATAATATGATCTCTCTTAAAAAAAAACAATGTTCCAAATGTTCCAAAACACTAAACATATATATATATACATGAGTCTATATATGTCAGTATATTTGTATATTATTATATGACAATGAAGCAAAATATAAGGAGATATGCTGGATTGTTAAAGTGGGTTACCTCAAGACGAGGGGATATAAAATAATTCAAGGGGACAGAAGAAGAAGGAACCAAAAAGAAAAAAGAAGAAAAAAAGTACTCTAAAAAGAAGTAATGTAATGAAATCACATTCGCATATTTACATGCATATATTATGGACATTTTCATGTACAAATATATCACCTTCATACGAATGTACATATAAACAAATGCATGGGGAAAAGCCTTTAAATTAATTGTTTTAATGAAATGAACCTTGTTCTTCTGGGTTGAATAGTGTCCCTCAAAAATTCATATCTTCTCAGAACCTCAGAATGTGACTTTATTTGGAAATAAGGGCTTTGCAGATGCAATCATTAAGATGAGGTAATAATACTGGATTAGAATGTGTCCTAAATTTGATGACTAGTGTTTTTGTAAGAAAGACCGTATAAAGTCACACAGGGAATAAGGTCATGTGAAGACAGAGGCAGAAATCAGAATCATGCTACCGTGAGCCAAGAAGCACCAGGAGCCACCAGAAGCTCAAAGAGGGAAAAAGTCCTCTCCTCTAAAGCCTCTGGAAGGAGTGCAGCCCTGCTGACACTTTTATTTTGGACTTCTAGCCTCTAGAACTGTGAGAGAAAAAAAGGACATGTTCTTTTAAGCCACCAAGTTGGTGGTAGTTTGTCACTGCACAGCTAGAAAACTAATACAACACAGAACATAAATTTATATGTTTAGCAATGTGAAAACCATTGATCCTGATTCTATGTTCAAAGGAATTTACAAATAACACACTCCTGCTAGATTGTAAATTCCATGTCTATCTTTTCTTCCCATGTATTGGCACGTAGTAGGTACTTAATACTTTCAGAATAAATGAATTAATAGATGAATGAAAAATATACATAGCTCCATGCATTTGAATTTTGAAAATAATTTGATTTCTGTGTGTTCAAGTTTGGGGCCAGCTCACAAGAATACATTTTGTTTCTGACCAGCTCACTGGCTTTGATTCAATCTAAGTGTTGGACCAAGACTCAAGGTCCACTCTCTCTGAATATAATAACTGAGGGGAAAAAGTAATAGCAGTAGAAGGAAGAGTAGTAGTGGCAGCAGACTCTAAGGAGGAAATCCAACCCTTTCATCTGCACACTGTGCTAGTTTTCTCACAATCCCCTTACATAATTTCCCAACGTTATCAGTAAAGCTGAAATAACCTCGCCACAGGATATTCACCAGGACTGTTTTGACCAGCTGCTCCCATCAGACCTAGACTCCAAAAAGTAAGCTTGTGTTGTGTTGCATAACAAATTGTTACAGAAATCTTTTAGAACATAAAAAGTTATTCTGGTGTCTGGCTGAAGGTTACTGTGCGCATTCTGGAAGAATTTCAAAAGGAACAGAAAGGCTGAGGCAAGTGAGTAAAGTCATTTCAGAGCCATTCTCTAAGGGTAATGCCTGCATTCCAGAGGGATTTCAGCGCTCAGCTAGAGGGCGGCAGAATTATTGCTGAAGTATTCCTTGTGGAGAGCTTTAACCTCATGGCTGAAGTGTATTCAAAACAATTCTGCTGCGATAGTAAAAAATATATATCCATGTTGTACATTCCCAGAAGAGCATTCTGGCCTCCTTCTTCACATGAGCCAAGAACTGAAAAAGACCTGAGGGGGTAAACTGGTAAAGTGCTACCACAGAGATTTTACTCTAAATACTGGTTGGGGAACCCTATGGTCCCAAAAGGTTAGAGACATTAGATGTTTTACAGGGCATGTGCCAAAATGAATAATTCATAGGGAAAAAAATGCCCCTAACTCTATCCAGGTAAGATTATACACTAAAGTAAGAGAAAATAGCAGATAAAATTTTCTTTGCTCTGTGGTCCTTCTTCCAAACCCCTAAATTAATCCTTTACGTGTACCCTGTGCATAGCACTCTGCTAGGTATTGGGGAACAGCGTGATTGCCTCTCAAGCTAATTGAGCATGGAAGACATCCATATATTCAACAAATATTTATTTAACCCTGAACTGTTAGGTGCAGAGGAGCTAATGAGCTTCTGACAGGCCTTCCTTCTTCCAGTGCTGTTCCTCTCCTGTCCCCACTCTAAACAGCTCAGACCTCCTCCCCATCACCTCCAGAGGTCCTGCGTGTTGAGAACTTTATCTTGCCACCCTATTTCCTGCCACTCCCTCCTGGCTCACACTACTGCAGCCAGTTTCTTGGCCTATAATTCCTTCCCCTCAGAGCCTCTGCCTGGGAAACCCCTTTAACCCACCCCACATCTTTTTACACAGCATGGTTCTTCCCACCCTTTGGGTTTCAGCTTCAATGTCACCTACCAGGACCCAGTATATAAAGTATACACATCCTTTTTTTTTAATCCCTTTTATATATTTCACCCATCCCCTCCTCCCAAAATTACTTCCCTCTGGCAAATACCAGTTTTTTCTCTGTATTTAAGAGTCTGGTTTTTGTCTGTTTGTTCATTTGTTAACTTTTTTAGCATACTACTCTCTAGGTCCATCTATGTTGTTGCAAATGTCACAATCTCATTTTTTTTTTTGTTTTGTCTAGGTTCACATTTTATTCCCATAATTAAATCCTAGAATATATCATTTTACCCCACATTCACAATATAGCAAAATAAATATGCCCAGAAAATAAGAAGACTTTTCTTTTAAGCATTTCTTTTATTTATTTATTTATTTATTTATTTATTTATTTATTTATTTATTTATTTATTTATTTATTTCACAGAGGGAGAGAGATCACAAGGAGGCAGAGAGGCAGGCAGAGAGAGGAGTGGGGGGAAGCAGGCTCCCCGCTGAGCAAGGAGCCCGATGCGGGCCTCGATCCCAGGACCCTGAGATCATGACCTGAGCCGAAAGCAGAGGCTTTAACCACTGAGCCACCCAGGCGCCCGTTTAAGCATTTCTATCCTTTTTAAATTTAAATTCAACTAATTAACATATAATGTATTATTAGTTTCAGAGATAGAGTTCAGTGATTCACTAGTCTTATAATACCCAGTGCTCATTACATCTCATTCTTTTTTATAACTGAGTAATATTACATTGTATACATACAGTATATTTTCTTTATCCATTCATCTATGGCTGGACACAGGTGGTTTCCGTATCTTGGCTATTGAAATTAATGCTGCAATAAACATAAAAGTACTTTTACCTTTTCAAATTTGTGTTTGTATTTTCTTTGGGTAAATATCCAGTAATAAATTACTGGCTCATACAGTATTTCCGGTTTTAATTTTTGTTTTCCACAGTAGTTGCACCAACTTTCTTTCCCACCAACAATGCATGGGATTCCCTTTTCTCTACATCCTCACCAACACTTGTTATTTCTTGTCTTTTTGATAATAGCCACTCTAACTCATTGTGGTTTTGATTTGCATTTCCCTGAAGATAAGTGATATTGGGTATCTTTTCATGTATTTTTTTGGCCATTTGCATGTCTTCTTTGGAGGGAAAAAAGTCTATTAACGTACTCTGCCCTTTCTTTAATCGTACTGTTTATTTATTTATTTATTTATTTATTTTGGTGTTGAGTTGTATGAGTTCTTTATATATTTTGGATATTAACCTTTTATCAGATATGTCATTTGCAAATATCTTCTCCCATTCAGTAGGTTGCCTTTCTGTTTTGCTGATGGCTACTATTGCTATGCAAAAGATTTTTATTTTGATTTACTCCCAATAGTTTTTTAGCTTCTGTTTCCCTTGCCTGGGGAGACATATCCATAAATGCGTTCCCATGACTGATGTCCAAGAGATTACTCCTATGTTTTCTTTTGGGGGTTTTATGGTTTCAGTCTCACTTTTAAATCTCTAATCCATTTTGAGTTTATTTCTGTTGATGGTGTCAGAATGTGGTCCAGTTACATTCTTTTGCATGTAGTTGTCCAGTTTTCCCAACACCACAAGAAAATGTCTTTACCCTATTGTATATTCTTGCTTCCTTTGTTGTAAATTAACTGACCATATAAGCATGAGTTTACTACTGGGCTGTATGTCCTGTTTCATTGATCTGTCCATTTTTGGGCTAGTACCATACTGTTTTGATGACTGTAGCTTTGTAGTATATCTTGAAATCTGGAACTATGATACCTCCAGGTTTATTCTTTCTCAAGATTGTTTTAGCTAGTATACACACCTTTTATTCCTTATCTCAGTTCTTTTGTTGTTTTCTTCTCAATGTTTATCCACAATTTATACTTATTTTATTTGTTTACATAGAGGCTTTCATACCAAGTACTCTGGCAGTCTTATTCACAATTATATATTCAATGCTTAACACAGTGAGTATATAATACTCAATAAAATCAGTATTTTTGTAAGCAAAACAGTTGCTTAACAAAATGTTATTGTCTGAATGAGTGACCCAAAGTGACCAATGCTGGCTCTATCTTAACTAAATAGAAATCAAGTTCAAATCTTGGTTATAAATTCCTATTTTCTGAAAATTCAGAGCTCAAAATGGTGGAATATGGGGAAAGATGAAAGTCAGCTTTTAGAAAATTTTTACTTCTGCTTTGCTTTGATATTAGAGTTTATTATTATGGAAATTTGATGGGATTGATTAATAGGTCTTGAAGGAGCTAAGATTCCTTTCCAATCTAATCACCCTACTTCCTTGCCTCAAGAATTCAAGTGATGAAGCAGAAAAAGACTCATAAATACAGAGAACAAACTGACGGATGCCAGAAAGGAGGGGATAGAGAATGGGAAAAATGTGTGAAGGAGAGTGGAAGATACAGGCTTCCAGTTGTGGAATGAATAAGTCATGGGAATCAAAGGCACAACACAGGGAATATAATCAATGGTATTGTAATAGCATTGTATAGTGACAGATTGTAGCTACACTTGTGAGTACAGCATAATGTAGAGACTTGTTGAATCACTATGTTTTTCACCTGAAACTGATGTAACATTGTATGTCAACTATACTTCAATTAAAAAAAAAGAATTCAAGTGATGATATGGGTAGGTTAAGTCCAAAGACACTAATTAACATACTCACAGTGCCTAAACTATCAGCAAAAATAATATAAACAAATCAATATTGGAGCAAACACTCTCTTTCCTCTTTATTTCTTAGGGTGATCTACCATCTGAATGTTAAAAACATAGATGACCAAGTTCTGAATATAGGATTAAAGAGAAATAAATAAAAAAGATTGCTCAACCATCTTGATCCCAGTTTAAGGGCTGCCTATCCTAGGCTAAAGGAATCAAATGATTCTGTGCACTACAGCCTGTACCACTAGAAATTATTCTTGATTTAAGACAAAAGAAAGGGAGTTTGGGGCAAACTGAGAGAGTTTGATCATACCATCC
This sequence comes from Ailurus styani, assembly GCA_002007465.1. NCBI lineage: Eukaryota > Metazoa > Chordata > Mammalia > Carnivora > Ailuridae > Ailurus > Ailurus styani. The sequence continues at coordinate 248,265 of LNAC01000361.1, forward strand.
TCTGTATCATTCTCAGGGCTTTGGTGGTTGTTCTATAGTTTGGAATCAGGATCCTGAATCCTGAGAAAACATCTTAAACAACCATTAACACAACTTTCCTCCCTTCCCCAAGAGATCTTGGGGAAATTAAATAGAAAAAATTAAGTTTATTAAAATTCTTTTTTTCTTTCTATGTATTTAAAAAAATTTTTAAATTTTTTTTATTGTGTTACGTTAGTCACCATACAGTACATCATTAGTTTTTGATGTAGTGTTCCATGATTCACTGTTTGCATATAACACCCAGTGCTCCATGCAATCCATGCCCTCTTTAATACCCATCACCAGTCTCCACCCATCCTTCCAACCTCTCCTTTCTAAAACCCTCTGTTTCCCAGAGTCCATAGTCTCTCTCATGGTTTGTCTCCCACTCCAATTTCTCCCCCTTCATTTTTCCCTTCCTTCTCCTAATGTCCTCCATGCTATTCCCTATGTTCCACAGATAAGTGAAAACATATGATAATTGATTTTCTCTGTTTGACTTATTTCACTTAGCATTATCTCCTCCAGTCCCATTCATGTTGATGCAAAAGTTGGGTATTCATCCTTTCTGATGGCTGAATAATATTCCATTGTGTATATGGACCACATCTTCTTTATCCATTTGTCTGCTGAAGGGCATCTTGGCTCTTTCCACAGTTTGATTACTGTGGACATTGCTGCTGTGAACATTGGGGTGCATATGGCCCTTCTTTTCACTACATCTGTATCTTTGGGGTACATATCCAGTAGTGCAATTGCCAGGTCATAGGGTAGCTCTATTTTTAATTTTTTGAGGAACCTCCACACTGTTTTCCAAAGTGGCTGCATCAACTTGCATTCCCACCAACAGTGTAAAAGGGTTCCCCTTTCTCCACATCCTCTCCAACATTTTGGTTCCTGCTTTGTCAATTTTTGCCATTCTAACTGGTATAAGGTGGTATCTAAATGTGGTTTTGATTTGAGTTTCCCTGATGGCTAGTGATGATGAACATTTTTTCATTTGTCTGTTAGCCATTTGTATGTCTTCTTTACATAAGTGTCTGCTCATATCTTCTGCCAATTTTTTGACTTGATTATTTGTTTTTTGAGTGTTGAGTTTGAGAAGTTCTATATAGATCTTGGATATCAGCCCTTTGTCTGTAGTGTCATTTGCAAATATCTTCTCCCATTCTGTGGGTTGCCTCTTTGTTTTGTTGACTGTTTCCTTTGGTATGCATATACAGAAGAATGAAACTCAACCATTCTCTTACACCATACACAAAGATAAACTCAAAATGGATGAAAGACCTTAATGTGAGACAGGAATCCATCAAAATCCTGGAAGAGAACATAGGCAGTAACCTCTTTGACATTGGCCACAGCAGCTTCTTTCAAGTTAATTAAAATTCTGATGAAGGTGATGGTCTGTATATGACAACAGTCAAAGAGAAAATGGAAGTCTCTATGACAATTTCCAAGGAGCAGCATACCCAGAGAGGACACATGTTGGGAGCATAGCTTTTTTTTTTTCTTTTCTTTTTTTTAATGCAACGGAAGATGGTATGAAGAAATTTAAAGATGGTGGACTGCCATGTAGCAATATAGTATCTCTTGGTAACATCACAGATTTTTGGCAAAGTTGTTCATCTCAAAAAGTTCATAAATAAGTTTCTTATTTAAAAAAAATCATGTCTCTTTCCATAGTTTGGCTTTTGTGGACATTGCTACTATAAACACTGTTACTATGAACATTGTGGTGCCCCTTCAGATCACCATATTTGTAACTTTGGAGTAAAGAGCCACGATGTCCATCAACAGATGAGTGGACAAAGAAGATGTGTGTATACACACACAGACACAGGCACACAATGGACTATTACTCAGGCATCAGAAAGAGTGAATAGTTACCATTTACATTGATATGGATAGAACTGGAAGGTAGTATGCTGAGCAAAATAAGTCAGTCAGAGAAAGACAATTATCATATGGTTTCACTCACATGAGGAATTTAAGAAACAGCACAGAATCATAGGGGAAGGGAGGGAAAAATGAATGGGAAGTCATCAGAAACATCTCATGAGAGACTCTTAACTATAGGAAACAAACTGAGGGTGGCTGGAGGGGAGGCGGGTAGGGGGATGGGGTAACTGGGTGATAGGCATTAAAGAGGGCACATGATGTGATGAGCACTGGATGTTATATGCAACTGATGAATTACTGAACTCTATATCTGAAACTAATGATGTACTATATGTTGGCTAATTGAATTTAAATTTTTTAAAAAATCATAAATGGGTTAACATTTTTTAATTTGCTGGGATAGAGCTCAACCAAGAGGGCCCACATGGAAGTAGCCCAATGACAGAGGCACCTGGAGTAAGTATACTATAGAATTTGCACTAATCAAATCAAAGAGGCCAGACTTGTACAGACTGTGATACTGGGTTTCAGTCAAGTTTACCTAAAACTTGAAGAGTCAGGGAAAGTCAGAGGGCATTTAGGTCAATTAGCAGGGTCCCCACCTGGGTTTCTGCAACCAAAATACTCAGCTGTATCTTGGATTTAATCATCATCCTAGAACTGGGAGGAGTGGACCTTCTCCAAAATTGCTAGCCTCTGGAGATAGAGAGTGAGTTAACACACCTGTCATTAAAGAGTGACTGAACTCAAGCCCAAAACTCTCTTAAAGTAGCAAGTTCTCCAAGTGATGAAGCAGCCAGTCCAGCACTAGTTACAACAGTGCAGTCCAGCATTCGAGAGTCCTTGATTCAGGACACCATACATTTCTCCATTACTTAACACAGGTAAGCAAGAGTTGGTTTTATCACCTGACAGCATTTAACTTTATTGGGGTCATCTATCTCCAATTATATTTCGCTAATGTTTATTAAAAATGCAAAATTTTGAACCTTGTATGGGACCTAACTGAATGGGACTTTCTGAGAGTGGGGTCTAGGAATCTTTATTCCAAAAGGCAACTCAAAAATTCCTAAATTCATTGAAGTTTGAAAACTATCATTCTTTCTTCTTTATTCCCATAATATGATGTGCTTCTGGATACACCCATTATCAATCTCACTTCCTGTGGTCAGATACCTAACATTTGCCAGATCCTTCAGTTTTCCCATTCTTTCTCTGTTGTTGTCAGTAATGCAGACTCTATCAGAGGACGCATCCTCAAAATGGTGACATTGTGTACCTGGCCTGAAAGGATTGCAAAATGATCACTATAACCTAATGTTCCTGCCCCAAAATCCCCAGTCCTAAATATCTGACATTTACCTCCCACTGATGGGCTATAAGCAACTTACTATACATGGGACTATTGGCCCTCAGACTTGGCATATCCATAAGTATTCAGCACCTACCATGTCCTTAACACTATACCACAAGGATGAACATATTGTAAAATACCCTAAATTCTAAGAAACCATCTCTGGCCTCAAGTTACTTAAAATCTAGTAATAGTCTAATAGTAGTCTGAGTTAATACAAATGTATAATAAAGTAGAACCAGAGAAATTACAAAAGTAACAAAATAATATGGTTGGAATGTAAAATTACGCAAGCTCTATGGAAAATAGTATGCCATTTCCTCAAAAACTTTAAAGTAGAATTGCCATGTGATCTGGCAATCCCACTTCTTATATATACTCAAAAGAATTGAAAGAAGGGTTTTAAAGAGATATTTGCATAGCCACGTTCATAGCATTATTCACAATAGCCATAAGGTAAAAGCAACCCAAGTATCCATCCATAGATAAATGGACAAACAAAATGTGGCATATACATACAATGGAATATTATTCAGATTTTAAAGGAAAGGGAATTCTGTATATGCCACAACATGGATGAACCTTGAGGACACTATGCTAAGTGAAATGAACCAGTCACAAAATACATTATATATGTAAAATGCTATATAATTCCACTTATCTAGAGTAGTTAAATTAATAGAAACGGAAAGTAGAAAGGTGACTGCCAGGTGCTGGGGAGAGGGGAAATGGGAAGTTGTTTACTAGATATGGAGTTTCAGTTTTGCAAGGTGAAGAAGTTCTGGAGATTGGTTGTACAACAATGTGAATATACTATAAGTAAATTTTGTATTATGTGTATTTTTTCAATAAAAAATAGTAACAAACAATTAGATTGCTGTTTGGCTTATCTTGTTCTCTTTGTGAAAGGCCTCCACATGTCAGGCAGCTGCCCTTCCTTATATGGCACCATTTTGCCCAGGCAAAGCTTCAGCTATTTTCCACCAATGTATGGATGGCCTGGAAAATCCCTCACCTGAGATTTAAGCAACGATTTTCTCTGAGCTCTCAATTCGATTGTTTTCCTCCTGCACAGGTTGAAGGGCTATCCTCATGGGTTCCTGCTAGTGTCCTCCCCCCAGACAGGCTGGAAAGAAGAAATGAGATGGATCAGCACTTTAAAACGTTGAATGTCCTTCAAGGACACACCTTGTCCACAGAGGCCATCGTGAGAAAGGTATGTACATTAATCATTTCCCCTGTTGGAAATGAAGGAGAAGAAATAAATAAACAGCCCATCATCATGATCAGGTATCAGAGGTTTGTTTTAGGTCATACCCCCATTAAAACAAATTTCAATGCTGTCAGGAGCGATGTCATGAATCTTCTATACTTTTTTTCATGAGTAATTCATTGCTGGAAGGAAGCATCCTCCCTATGAGCTCCATAATGAGTACCCTGTCATTTCTCTACCTTTCCACTTCTGGAGATCTCAAAGCAAGCCTAGAAAAGTGCCGTTTGTTTAATTCTGCATTAATTGCCCCTGTCTTAAATAAATACTAAGTAAAGTTAGTGTAACTGGTGAGAAAGTCAATAACTTAGGAAATACTCTCAGTATTTTGTTTTGTTTGTGTCACGGGGGCTTATCATTTTAATGTTACTACTTAAATATTTTTAAAAATAACTTATCTTTTTATGCATATAAATGGAAATATTCAAAAATACAGATAGCTAAACAGATGAAAATAAACATTTGCTCTCCTACCTGTCCAGTGATAAGCAGTATTAGCACCTTGGTATGTACCTTATAAAATCTTTTTTCAGTTACACACATACACACACACACATATACACATGCACACAAGTATTTTGAAGAAATGAGACCTTGCTGCCCACTTGATAGGCAGAATTCTGAGGTGCCCCCAGTATATTCTGCCAGACACCAGAGGTGTCCCAGAGATATGGCATTGGCCTCTAGTAACTTCAGGAAACTGTGTAGAGGAGTAAGTACAAACCCATGCCAAATCCAGGAAAACAGCCCCAAGAACATATTCTAATGATGTAGCATGAGCAACACCATCTTTATACAGGAAGGATAAAAAAAAATTGTTTTGAATCCTTTAAATGGATGAATTACCGAAATTTTTTTAAAAAATTAGAGATGTGCTCCCCTTCCCATTCCAGGTGGTAGTTTAGGAAAAGAGCCCATTGTCTATTAAAATCAGTAATTCTTTAGTGAAAAAAGAAGGTAGGGATCTGTTGTAGAGAAAGTAAAGTTATAGCTGTTGTGTTGGAGGACAAGGATTTTTGAGTTTGAAATTCTTTAAATAGGCTCTGTCATTTTTACTTATGTGTTTTTAAAAGATGGTAGCTCAACTCCCACACTATCCTACTGCCCAAGGTCTAGCCGGTAGCAAGAGAATTAAAATAAAACCTGAATAAATAAACAAAATTCTAAATCCTCATTCTATGTGAAAAACAAAACAAAGCCCAAACTGACTTCCCCCCCCTTCTAACAGACCGCCCAAAAAAGAAAATTTTTCTCACACTGTTAAACCCAACCATCATTAGATTCCCAGGGGCAAGAATGCCAAGTTTGCTAGTATATAAGAGAATTTAGATAACTTGTCTCTTTTCTTGAAAACACAATGATTTAAAACCCAAGGAAAACTATGTTACTGACTGAAAAATTCTGATTCCTGACAAATTCTGCTCTCAGAAGAGTTTATTTTTATTTTAACCATTATTACTTGTTAACAATGAATAGATCTGATAGATCTCATTGTTTTGCATTTTTTTTAATTATGGAATACACATTTATATTAAATAGCTCACTTTTCTCAATGGATTTATTTCTAAAAAAAGTATGTGTGTGTGTGTGTGTGTGTGTGTGTGTGTGTGTGTGTGTGTATCCTTAAGAATAAACCTCTGACCATATTAGAGTAACTAATGCCATATTTTTCTCCCTGCTAAAAACAACTATAGAACTGGATAAAATATAGGAAAGAGCTCTTGCAGGTACTGGACAAGAGTCAGCATATGACTGTGATCTTGAAAGAAAGGAAGTAAATTGACTGAGCACTGCAAGAACCCTGGATTTCTTCCTAGAGGCACTTTCAGACTAAATTATAAGGAAGCAGGAAACGAGTAGACTAACATGGCCTTTCTGAGTTGAAGAAATAGACTAGAATTCAGGGAAGCTGAAGTAGCTAAGATTTGTGGGGCATAGCATTAGAAAAGAAGAAACTGTCCAAAAAAAAAAAAAGAAAGAAAGAAAGAAAGAAAGAAAGAAAGAAAGAAAGAAAGAAAGAAAGAAAATTTCTCTTTTTTTTTCTTTCACTCAAGTCTGTTGCTGAACATTAAGCTATGTTTATACAGGATAAAACCCCATGAACCTAGGCTGACAACTACCAAGGCACTGTCCGAAGCCAAACAATTACCAGAATTCGGGTAGGCCTGGGAGATATTTGAGCACTAACAAGCTAAAATGGAAAGTTCCCATAGAACATCTAAGGCATTTGGTACACACCCCAGAACAGCCATGCCTTCGAAGTAGGAGTAAAACAGCTCTAGAATATGAGCTACTCTAGATTTGCCCTATCAAAACTTTAAACAATCCTCAAAAGGATCAAACTGAACAGCAAATGACTTAACTGCCTAGGAGAAAGCCCAGCAACATTTATGAAAGCCAGATACTCAGCAACTTAAAATTTATGACCTTCAGCACCCAATCAAAAATTACTAGGCATGCCCTCAGAAGCAGGAACATGAGATCTCAAACCAGGAGAAAAATCAGCCAATAAACACAGAACCAGAAGTGGATAAAATTAATGACAAAGAACTTTTAACCAGTATGATATAGAAATATGGTCAAAGGAAAATATAAACATGAGGATAAGAAAAACTACAATATAAAAAATGAGAAATGTTCTGTATAATAAAGTCTCATTAGGTGAAATTTAGGCAATATAGAAGAAAATGTCAATGAATTTGTAGACATAGAAATAGAAGTTACCCAAACTGAAGCTCAGAGGGAAAGAGACTGACAAGAAGTTAACCGAACAAGGGGCAATATAAAGCAGCCACACATATAGCTGGAGTCCCAGAAAGAGAGGGGAAAAGAGGTTGGAGGAGAAATTTTTGAAGAAATTTTTTCCAAGTTACATGAAAGCAACAAATCCATAGACTTAAAAGTTTAATGTCTCTTAAGCAGTATTTCACAAAGAAAACCACATTGAGGCACTTCATAATCAATTAATAAGGAGAAAAAAATTTAAGTCACCTTATATATAGGGGAACAAAGATAAGAATGATCACGGACTTCTCAGAAATAACATAAGCCAGAAGACACTGGAATAGCATTATTATAGTTCTGAAATGCTGTCAGCCCAGAATTTTATATCCAGCAAAATACCTAGTGAAAATGAAAGAAAACTACAGTCATTTTGAACAACTAAAAGAAAGCTGAGAGAATTTAAACTACAAGATTTTGAACTGCTCCTGAACTATAAGAAATACTGAAGGAACATTTTTAGACTGAAGGAAACTAATTCCAGATGAAAACATTTTTTTTTTTAAAAAGTGGGAGAGAGAAGCAGTATAGTCTGTATGATGATCACAGGATTTGGAATCCTGACACTGCTACTTAGAGAGTATTTGTTTCCTCATCTATAAAATGTGGATAGTTATGCCTGCATCACAAAGGTGTTGCAAAGCCTTCAGTGACATAAGGCAATCAAAGCACTTAGCAAAGTGACTGGAACATACCAAGCACTCAAAAAATCACAGATATTAGTGTTTTATCAATATTTATTAAATGTACCAAGACATGACTGTTAATAACTCTTGATGAGTATTTTTGCACAGAGCAACATATACATAAAAAAGAGAAAGCCTGCTTGACATTAAGCTTTATAATTTATCTTAGAAACAGGTAGGCGATTAAATATCTTACTTAGTATTATTAGTGGTTTGCAGTGTAGGAAACTGAGAAGAGATGAGATATTGCAATACAAGTTACAAAGAACAGTTCATAGGTGAGATGGGAAGATTCTCCACTTCCAGATGAAAAATCCAATCTTGTTAGTTTATAATAAAAAAATCTCATCATATTTCTGGCTATTAGGTAAGTTTGGGCCTTTCATTGTACATCCAAGAGAGTTAAATAATTTTTTTCTTGATTCTTAACATTGTTTCATAAGGAGTCATTAGGAGAAAAAAAAATTTTAAGTAGCTATGTATATTTATGGTTCTACAAAATAATTGATGCAATGGATATTATCAAGTAACAGCATTAAAGACCAACATGCATGTGGAAAAATAAGGAAACAAATTATCTAAATTCAAAGTAAATATAAAGATGGATAAAACCTGTAAACAAAGTCTAGCATAGTAATGACTATAGAATGACTGGAAACCCAACTGCCTGGGTTGATTCCTATTCCACCCTCTATAAGCAGTGTAACCTTGGGAAGCTACATAACCTTTCTCTCATCTTTCAAATGGGGGAAACAATAGTATCTGTCTCATAGGGTTGTTGAAGGATTCAGTCAGTTAAGGGGTAATATGTATGCCATGCAAGCAATTGCTGCTATATTATATAAGCAGTGGTGAGAGCCTTAAAGAAAAGTCATAGGCACTACCAATAGTGACACTGTATACATTCGTTTCCTGAATGTCTTTCGTTTGAAGTTCTTTTCAAACTGCCCAGGGGTAAAACATCATTGCCACTAGTATTACTCCTAGCATTTTAACTTGAAATAATAGTCGAATTTGTTTGTGAAGAAAGTAAAGCTCCTTCCAGTGTAAAGTTCCTAAGAAGCTCAAGACAGCACCTGGAGTGCAGCGACTACTAATGTACAAAGAAGACAGTCCCTGTCCAATGGCAGTAGCAAGCTCTGTTCTAATCATTCAGCTGAACAAACAAAACCCAGGATTTAGTTATTTTCCCAGAAACTAGATAAACAGCCACTTCCTTTTTAGTGTCTCTTTTTAAACTAAGAAGGTCCCCATCTCTCCTAATCATCACTTCACTCTGTATTTCTATTTTAAAAGTTGCTTTTTCTAGATTTTTGCTATTTTAGGCCAATAAGAAATGTTATAGGCAAATACAGTATGATCTTTAAATAATATATGAATATAAGTCATATGCTGTTGTTTATATATAAATTTTAAACCACAAATTAATCCAACAATCTATTTGGAGTCAGTGGTACACTGTTAAGACTTATTTGGTTGTATGGACAGAAACCCATTCACTGAAGATATTGGAACTGGAACAGGCTTCGAAATCATCAGGAATGTGGACAATAGCTCTGAAGACAGTCTAGTCTATACAGTCTCTTTCAAGGACCACAAGTTTTCTCCCTGCCTCATGATATCTCTGTTTCTCCCTGCACATCTCATCTATTCTTTTCATTACCACCTGACTTCTGCCTTCTGATAGATTCCATTTCTTTATAACTTTTACTTATACATTAGCCACTATGGGTTTTATCTTACTTTATCTCTGAATTCACCATTTGGTTTAAATCTAATTATCCTCCTTTTTCAAATCACCACCCCCAATGCTATTCCATGTATGGGGTCTATGGGTAGAGCAGCTTTCATCAAAAGGACTGTGAGCAATTAGGCATGAGAAATATACCTGGTAAATATACTCAAAGAAAATAGGCCACATCCAGACAACATTCTGTAATGGACACTGTTTACTTGGTCTGTCCACTCAGAGAATTAGGGTCTCGAATACAAATGTTGGTTGAGTTCACATTGGTCAGATATTTGATAGGATTATTTTTAGCATAAGACTTAATCAATGTATTAGAATGGTTCAAGTTCAGAATTACTGAAATCATTCCTTGAAACAAATTATAAACAATTCATTAAACAGAAAGTTTAAATCTAAGTATAGATGCAAGCAATAGCTGCAAATAATATATTCACATAGGTACAAAATGGTCCCAGTCTCAATTAACTAATCTATTCCTGAAACTTTGAGTCCTTTGGGCTCTGTAAAATTTTGCATGCTGTCATATTTATTTTGCCATTATTATGATGCTGTGATTTCTGCTGATTCACATTGACATACCTAAAAGTTCCTATTAGGCTGATCACCTCCATGTATCTGGGCTATGTTAGCTGAAGTACATCCTTAATCTCTGAGATGGCAATTTCTTAACAGTTTCCCTTTAAGCTTTAATTTTATGAATTATATGCTTCTCTAGATATTTAATTCCCTGTTCATTAATTCAGAGAACCATGCAAACGATGCAGATATGTCAACTGCCACATGCCTTCTTCCTCATGATGCTGTGAAATGCATGTCCCTAATTTGTCTGGTATTGCTTTTAATCTTATAATTACAATTTTAATTTATATCTTTCTTTATTCTGCTATAGTTCAAACTTACAAAAACTTGCAAAACCTGTGCCAAAGAACTCCCAAATTCCTTCATCCAGATTACCAAATTGTTAACATTGTACCACAAATATAACATTGATAGATAGATATAGATATGTTGATATATATGTTGATATATTAATATATATAGTTATGTTGATATATATACAATTATATATATATACACACACACATTCATTCATTCATACATTCATATAGATTCATTCACTCTCAATGAACATTTAAAACATTTTCTTTTTCTTGGCTATTACATAATATTGCAACACCATCATTCATTCTTATATATCTGTTTTTACACATGTACAAGATTTTCTCTAGGACAGCAGTCCTCAAAAAATAGTTCACAGGCCCCTGGGGTCCCCAAGTGTTCATGAGGTCAAAATTATTTTCATAATAACACAAAGATATTGTTTGTCTTTGTCATGGTGTTGATATTTGTACTAAAGTTACAAAAGTAATGGTGGAAAACACTGTTAATGATTTCCAAAAGCACTGACAACAAAAGTACTAGTAATCACTATATTCTTCACTACCATGTACTTTCAGGTTTTTTGAGTGCCAGTTTCTTTTTAAAATGTATTGATAAAACTTTAATTTTATTAATTGAATTTTTAATCATTTCTTTTATTAATAAATTTATTAGATCTCAACCCTTGAGTACATATCTTTTTTAATATTCTGTGCAATGAAATAAGAAGGAAACATGAAGCATTTCTGCTGCATATAAAGTAAGGTGGTTACCTCAAGAAAAAGTGCTATGTGATTGATAGAAGAGATGAGCTAGGTGTTCTTTTCAAGGAACATCATTTTCACTTGAATGAATGACTGACTAGTTCAGACTCAGATATTTGACAAACTTAGATATTTGAACAAATAGAGTTTGTGACTTTGGGGAAAACAGCTGACTGTATTTGTTGCCCATACTAAAACTCAAAATTTCAAGTGAAATTTAGAATTTTGGAGAACTTGTATCTGCCACCATGAGCTTGAGAGCTTACCAATGTCTAAAGAATTTTCTGCTAAGATATGTAATGATATTAATGACTGTGATAGTTCATGTGGTGTAATAAATGCATAAATATTTGGAATATCTGCAAAACTCAGTGAATGAATATTTTCCAAATGACTAATACATGATGTTACACAATCACATATGGGTCAAAAAAACCCTGAAAGTTAAGATAGGGTGACAGAATTAATAAAAAAAAACAAGACCCATCTAATATGCTAAATATAAGAGACTTATTTCAGACTTAAAGATGCATGCAGATTGAACGTGAGGGGGAGAAAAGCATTTATCATACAAATAGAAATGATAAGAAAGCTGGAGTAGCAATACTTACACCAGACAAAATAGACTTTAAAACAGACTGTACCAAGAGACAAAAAGGCACTATGTAATAATAAAGGGAATAATCCAACAAAAGAATATAACACCTGTAAATATTTATGCACCAAACATGGGAGCACCCAATACATAAAGTGGCTAATAACAAATATAAAGGAAATAATCAATAGTAATACAATAATAGTAGGGGACTTTAACATCCACTTATATCAATGGACAGATCATCCAAACAGAAAGTCAATAAGGAAAGAGCGGCTTTGAATGACACATTGGACTAGATGGATCTAACAGATATATTCAGAACATTCCATCCTAAAACAGCAGGATATGCATTCATTTTAAATGCACATGGAACGTTATCCAGAATAGATCATGTTAGGATGCAAAATAAGTCTCAACAAATTCAAAAAGATTAAAGTCATACCAAGCATCTTTTCTGACCACAATGCCATGAAACTAGAAACCACAAGAAAAAAAGTGAGAAAGAACACAAATTCATGGAAATTAAATAACATGCTACTAAAATAAATAAATAAATAAATAAATAAATAAATAAATAAAACACTACTAAACAATGGTCAACCAAGAAATCAAAGAGGAAATCAAAAAATACATGGAGACAAATGAAAATGTAAACACAATGATCCAAAATCTTTGGGATGCAACAAAAGCAGTTCTAAGAGGAAAGTATATAGCAATACAGGCCTACCTGTATTGCTACCTATCAAGAAGCAAAAACAATCTCAAATAAACAGCCTAACCTTACACCTAAATGAACTAGAAAAAGAAAAATAAACAAGAGTCAAAACTAGGGGCACCTGGGTGACTCAGTTGGTTAAGTGTCTGTCTTGGGCTCAGGTTGTGATCCCAGGATCCTGGAATCGAGCCCTGAATCAGACTCCTTGCTTTAGTGGGGAAGCCTATTTCTCCCTATCCCACTGCCTGATGCTCTCCCTGCTTGTGCTCTCTCTGCCAAGTAAGTACATACATAATAAAGGCCATATATGAAAGACCCAGAGCTAACATAATCTTTAACCTCACACCTATCAAAAGAGTGAAAATTAAAAACACACACACACACACACACACACACACACAACAAACAAGTGTTGACAAGGATGTAGAGAAATGGAAACCCTCACGCACTGTTGGTGGGAATGCAATCTGGTGCAGACCCTGCGGAAAACAGTATGAAGATTCTTCAAAAAATTAAAAATAGAATTACCATATTGTCCAGTAATTCCACTACTGGGTATTTACCCAAAGAACATGAAAACACTAATTTGAAAAGATATACATACCCCTATGTTTATTGCAGGATTATTTACAGTAGCCAAATTATGGAAGCATCACAAGTGTCCATTGATAGATGAATGGATAAAGGTGTGAGATATCTAGATAGATAGATAGATAGATAGATAGATAGATAGATAGATAGATAGATAGATAGATATAGATAGATATATACATATATATATGAATTGATATATAATGGAATATTACTCAGCCATAAAAAGAATGAAATCTTGCCATTTGCAATAATATGGATGGATCTAGAGACTATACTGTTAAATGAAATAAGTCAGTCAGAGAAAGACAAATACCATATGATTTCACTCATATGTAAAATTTAAGAAACAAAACAAACAAAGAAAAAAGAGATAAACTAAAAAATAGACTCTTAACTCTAGAGAACAGATGGTTACCAGAGGGGAGGTGGGAAGGGGGTTGGATGTAATAAGTGAAAGGGATTAAGAGTACACTAATCATGATGAGCACTGAGTAATGTACAGAATTATTGAATCACCATATTGTACACCTGAAACTAATATAACACTGTATGTTAACTATACTGGAATTAAAAGATACATACTTTTAAAAGAGTATAAGGAGCTTCAGAGACCAAAAAGTTTATAGACTGCTTCTGTAGGCTATAGGTCTGGAAATGAATTTGTGACATTATAGGTTATGAGTAGCTTCAATATTATTCATCAATGTCAAATTCTCCCCATCCAGTCTTGAATTATTGTAATTCATCTACATCTGCAAGTTGAGAGATGATAGCTTAATTGAATTATCATAATGCTTCCTTGGCACGGACTAATTAGTTATTAAATAGAAATTATTTAGGTAAATTTTGGATACTATTTAAGACAGCTTTAAAATAATTCCATCCCACTAAATGCCATACAATTTTATTATTAAATTTTAAAAATCAAATAGGTTCAAGTCTTTTTGGATAAGTATACAGGTTAAATGTATCAAGAGATGTTAAATTTCATTACACTATTTTATTAATAATTAAGTCAAACAGGTATTCTAGACAACCAATAAATTGAAAATACTATATAGTCCTCCTGTGTAGCTACAATTTATAATTATTCGGGGAAGCTATGCACTGATTAAAAGAGGTGCAATGATTAAAAACATGTGGTCTATTACCATGTAAAATAGGTTTGGGATTAATTCTACAACTGTTTGATATTTAAAATGAGTGTGTAATTCAGTATATTAAAGAGTTTTTATGTATATACAATAGGAAACGATTTTAGATTCCTTAACATTAAAATATAATGCAAGAAGGAAGTAGAAAGAAATTATATTAATTCTCCCAGAGCAAGACATTATAATAAGCTGAATCATACAATTTTTAATTTTAAATTTATGGGTTAAAAAGAATGAAAGCCCTTGGGACTAGATGGAATAAGATAAGATTACAATCCCAACAGGGAACTTTTGGAGATCTTTTCTACAGACATCATATCATCAAGACCTTATGAAAGAAATGGCCTTTCAATCACATCTTCTGAAGTCATAGAGAATTTTATCATGTCTCCTGTATAATGAAATGTTAATGTGATTTTTCTTGACTGATACAATTCTAAGTGAGTGATTCATTTTCAAAACCAGTTCTCACTCATTATATGACTGATTTAATTTGGTACTTATAATTAGAGCCTGTTTTTCAAAATGGCAACTGAATCCATAGAAGTAATGAACCTTCTCATTTATAGGAGAAGTTTTCTTTAGAGAGTAATATTCACTGGACCCTGTATTCATTGAACTAAACTTCAGACAGATATAGAAAAGGGTTTATAGATAATCCTTAATTCACTGGAACTCTTTCCCTTAGTCTTCCCACCTCTAACTCCACTTCAAGTTCAGAAATTACATGAAAATATTTTAAGTTTTGTGCTATGTACAAATTTTATTCATTTACTCATTTTATTCATTAAGGTATTTAAAATAGAGGGAATATATATGTATGTGTACACATATGTGTGTGTGTGTGTGTATATATATATATATATAGAGAGAGAGAGAGAGAGAGTTTACCTCAATAAACTGCCTGAAGTACCGACAGAGATATGCATTATCTAGACATGTTCATTGTAAATTGGGACCTGAGATTGCACCCAGAGAAAAATTATCTAACACTCAAAGACCAACTGTCCATTCAGAACACTCAGAGTGCAATGCAGACAGATGAGAGGGAAGTTTACACACATGCATACACACAACTGAAGGAATGACTCCACATCCCTTTTCTTCAAGTTCAATCTTGCAGATTTATAGTTCAGGTTTGCAGCAATGGCCTCAGAAATCACACACACACACACACACACACACACACACAGAAAATATAAAACATTCAGAAAGCCACCCAGCCTGGAAACTTTCAAAGCTCACCTCCTGTGGAATTCTGTGACAGACACCCCACTATTGACAAGTTGGCCTATAAGCCTAGAAAAGCTGCTCAGACTATCATCTGTGGTTCTGGCCATACTGCAACAAGGCTGAGTAAGCCAAGAGCTAGAAAAGAAGTTGAAATACTTCTCCCTTTCTCAGCTCCTTTTTTATTCTCTGGGTAAACAGAAGTAGAAGAAGGTTAAAAAAAAACTTTTTAAAAATGCCATTGCCCTTGTTCTAATTTATGTCTTAAAATAATCTTGAAGAAATAATATTCATCATGGAGGCAATGATAAGAAACCTGGAATACCTTGTGTAGTGTATTGGTATTCAGAGCTCAGTTTCAATGTCTCCCTTCAGGGGCCATTCTTGACCACCCAATTCACCCTCTATCACATCATCCTATACTAGTTCTCAGCAGAGAAGGTATCATCATTTGATAGTGTCCTTGTTTATTTGTTAGACAGTAAGATTAACATAGACCTTATAAATGCAGATCCTGAATAAGGCTGCCTGAATTGGAATTCTGCTCTTCCAACTTAATAGCTGTGGGCAAAGCTCTGTATCTCAGTATCTTCCTCTAAACATTGGGATAATAATTTTACCTACATCACAGGATTTGAGAGAGGACTGCGCTAATAGAACTAAAGTGCTAGATTAGAGGTGGGCACAGAATGAACACTTGATAAATGTGAGCTTTCATTCTTTGGTGTCTGTCCCTACATCACTTGTTTGCTTTGGTAACCAGTACCTAGAATGATGCCTGGAGCACACATGAGACTTTCAATAAATTTGTTATTAATTAATGAGTGTCCATCAGGGTTTTGAGATTTATTTTAATTTTTTAAAGAGTTTATTTATTTATTCGACAGAGAGAGACATAGAGAGGGAACAGAAGCAGGGGGAGTGGGAGAGGGAGAAGCAAGCTTCCCACTGAGCAGGGAGCCCGATGTGAGGCTTGATCCCCGGACCCTGGGACCATGACAGGAGCCGAAGGCAGATGCTTAACAACTGAGCCACCCAGGCACCCCAGGGTTTTGAGATTTAAACCCAACTCAGTAGACTTTAAGATGGCCTAGACTGATGAAATTGCAAACTCAATACTGCATAGTAAGTATTAAGTATCAACCAACTATGGTGGCCAAGAATACTGACTTTACTCTTTCTTGCTTTAATTGCTGAGAAATTATCCTAGTGTTTTTCTGCTCCATATACTCTACATGCCTGATAACCTCATTTCCTGTTGTTATGTGTGATTGAGTCACTCACAGCTATTTGGTCACCTGAGGATTTACCCTGGAAGTCTTTCTGTCTTATTTTCCCTTATACCTTCTCTTGGGAGTTAATTCTGTAAGCATCATGAATATTTCAACTATTATCTTCCCTGTAAAAAGAAAAAAATCTGAATGCCCCAGAACTATTAGAAGATGTGTGAGTGAATTGCTGGAAGGGAGGTGGGTGGGGAGATAGGGTAATTGGGTGATGGGTATTAAGGAGGGCACTTGATGTAATGAACACTGGGTATTATATGCAACTGATAAATCACTAAATTCTACCCCTGGAACTAATAATACAGTATATGTTAACTAAATTGAATTTAAATAAATTTTTTTAAAAGAAGAAGGTATGTGAGTGAATAATTTACTGAGACAAGCCCTCAATACACCCTGAGCTGCCTTCAAATCTAAGTTGCCCTTTTCTTAATCAGTTGGACCAGGCAGGTGTAATTCCAAATTAAGTCAGGAGCTCAAATGGAATAAAAACTGTTGTTGAAAATAGATCCATCTTCTCAAATAACCAGACCCAAAATAATCACATTACCATTCCCTCTCCATATTCTAGTGACTATGAAATACCTTACTCACTGGTAGATTTGATTAAACAGTCATGTCTTCATTCAGATCAAAGATTGTGTCGGGGGGATTTATTGCATAGGTATGTTCAAGAGACTCTAAGAAGATGCAGGAATGTGGGGCTGGCATTAGTCCAAGGAAGTTCTAGGTGTTTCCATTGATAGAGGGGAAAGTGACAGAAAATTGTGGGAACAACAGAGACCACAAGACCCTTGAAAGGAAATGGAACCAAGATAAAAGAAGCCTGGATCTTGTTAGGAAAATAAGTCAGCTGGAAATAATTGCATCACTAAAACTTCATAACCTTAAAAAAATGTACAATGCTATTACCACTCTGTAAGTACCAGGGAGCACTTCTCACAGCAGCTGTCAACATATCATACACTCTGGGCTTAATTCTTTCCTGACCCTTTCTTAATCAGCTTGAAATTTGTTTAACAGACATTTATTGAAAGCCCACTATGGACTAGGCACCATCCTAATCACTTGGGATACAGTGGTGAGCATACATAGACACAACCTTGCCCAAACAGAGCTCACAGTTTGTTGGGAGAGACTGAGACTACATCTGTCAGCCAACCACCCAATCACATGTAAAACTGAAGCTGTGTTACTGCTATGAAGGAGAAGGAAATGGTGTTCTAAGAGCATACAACAGGGATTCGGCTGATCAGGGAAGACTTCCCTGGACAAGCAAAATTTCATCTTAAGACTGAAGGAAGAATAGTTGTTAAGGGGGTGAAAATGTGGAGAGAGAGTAGGTGGACTTACAGGCTGAAAGAATATGTGCAAGTGTCCTGTGACAAGGAGATCACATGGAGTACAAGGAGCTGAAAGAACGTTAGGTTCGCTGAAGACAAGAGAGGAGTAGAGCATGAGGCACGTGATGAGTAGGGGAGGAATGGAGGGACTAGATTGCACAGGACCCTGTCAGGATCTTGTTAAGGAATTTTGCTTTATCCTAAGAGCAACAGGAAGCCTTTGAAGAGTAACACTGAACTTCTACCACACGATCCCACCATCATGCCAGCTGGCACTTTGTGCATTCGATGCAACATAATATTGGACTAAATCTGGTGAAAGAGTAAGAAAGTAATTAGTGGGATCTGAACAAGTTGAAATTAGAAACCCCCAATCACCATTCCTGTACACACTGGGAAGGCACAAGAATGAACCTGAAGCTCAAGGCAAACTTCTGTGGATCAAAGCCACTTGGATGTTATTTCTGGATAAAATCCATTGAGTTCCCACAAATCACAACTCCCAGGCCTCCCTTCTCCCAACCATTTAGCTATTTGAAGATTTTCTTATGTTCCGGCCCTTGGAATGTCCATCACACTTGCAGAGGTAAAATGAATGGTAATAAGAAATTGATTTAAGGTCTTCCCTAAGGTAAAATAATGATTCATTGACGTTTGTAGCATTTTATTGTAAGTGTGGTGGAAATGATTATTATCTTTAATGGTTAACTGAGTAATTGATTATTGATAAATGAGTACTCTATTCAAGCCAGGATCCATCTTACATCACCTGGAAAAGGATGATGTTCCTACTCTTTTAATGACCATTAAGTGGTAAATAAGGAAGTGGAAATGTTTCATAACTTACATATTAAGTATCTTTGGTCATTTAACCACCTCTACAATGAGAGCAATAAGGCAGCTGGGGGTAGGTAGCTGACTTAAGGAAAGATCAATGACTGTTTTTCAGAGTTTTATTGAAAGTGCATTATAGATTGTCTTGCTTTTAACATTATTACTTCATTGAAAAACGATATATGAGTAGGCTACGTGGAAAAATTAGAATACAGCTATGCAAGGTTATCTGAATGACAGGATGAGAATTACATATAAAATGGCCTCCAGATAAAATCTGAATCCCACCCCCACTCTCTCGCCCCAATGCAAGTGGGGTTGGCCATTGGGAAAACAGCAAAATGAATTAAGTTTTTCTTTGTGCTGCATCCACCCCCTTTTTGCTGTATACCCCTGTTTATCTTCCCATGTCCTTTCACAGTTACTCACTTAAACTCCTATGTTGCCCTCTTACTACCCAGAGTTCACCCCCACAAATAACTGCCACATCTCACTGAGGTTTATAATTCACACAAGTTTCCCACGTGTCATAATGATCACTTCCACAATAACAGTTCTCTATTCTAACTCCCATTCCTTCAGTATTTTGATTTCAACCAAGCTTTAAGAAGAAAGCAATGAGATTTGACTAATTTATACTACTTCCCATTTAACCTGCTTTGTGCATGCTTCATTTCAATAAAAATGCCAATGTCATATTTAATACATTTTCAAGAAGAATTTCAGGTGTTTTAACATAGTGATACAAAGTTTCTTAGGACCACGTATTGGGGCAGGCAAGGTGAGGGGAACATAGGTGCACTACGTGTTGCTGAAAGTGGTTATCAGAGGTAGAATTAAATGGTGATCTTGAAGTCCAGCAGAGCTGGATTCAAATCCTGGCCCTCTCTCTTACTAGCCTGAGATTCATCTGTAAAGTGGCTATTACGGTCTCCTGAGATTAGAATGGGTAGTAAAAGAATCAAATTATCACTAACATTTTTACATGGACAAATGGGTTACCAAGGCATTCTAACTAAGGGGCAGTGTGGACCACCAATAATCTGATTTTTTCCCCTCATGATCCCAAGGAAGAACTGAGTAGGCTAATCAAGAACTTCATAAGGAAGAAAAGGCTTGCCTGGAGTTGGAATATCGGAACATGACTATCCACAAAACAACAGCCTCTGACCCCACGTCTGATCTGAAACTTAGCTTGAGATCTATGAACTTTTTAAGTCATTCTCTTTCCTTTGGCCTCAACTCCAAAAGCAAGGGCATTAGTCCTAAGCTATTAACACTTCAAGATAATTTGAGAGTTTATTCAATATCCAGATATTTATGTCAACCACAGAATGATTCTAGGTGAAGTATGATAATTTCATGTTTATAGATCATGATAATACAATCACCAAAAGGCCAATCTCTTTGAGATACTTTTTCTTACACTAATATCCAGCACATTTCACCTAAGATGCATTCTGATACTTTAAAATCTGTAGTATTTCCTATTTACCTAGGCCCTAGCAAGTAAAAATTCTTACTGACTCCTGTCTTTTCCTTCTCCTAATCTTAAACTCAGCAGCAATGGCTGTGTCTTTGGTCTTTACTTTACCTTTCAATCACTCTTGAAGCCCATGGTAAATAATGAGATAGTTTGATTGGGGTTGGAAAATATTGATTTAATACATTTCTCTAAGACCATTTCTAGACAAAAAATATTTATAATTTAATGTTCCAAATATACCATCTTTTTTAAAAGTGAGAGGAGTCAGAATCTAGCCATAAATTCATTACTTCTAATCCTTGACCCCAAAGCTTCAAGCCATTCATATATCATATAGAAAAGTCAAAGTTCAGAGTCCCTTTAAATCATATATAGCAGTTACTCTCCTAATAGTCTATTGAAAAGAGCCACCAATCTACTTTAAATGAAAGCAGAAGTCCATATTTACCACAGCCCCACTGCTGTGCAGTTTCTGCACTAAAGCAGAAGAAAATGCCTAGAGAAAGCTGGAGTGCGAGAATGTTGGCAGTTATGGGGAGAGTGGCTACGGACGTTGCATTAGCTAATTGTATAACACTAAATTTCTGTCATAGTATTTACCCAAGGCAATGGTATTTAGATTGTGCCCTCTCTAGCCCAAGGGTTCTGTAGAGCTATGCAATCCAAGACCGGGGGGAAGGCGAAGCAATGAGGTTTAGGGGATATCCTACAACTAGAGCAACTCTGCTTTTATCATCTCACATCCATATACAAGATCATATTAGGGAAAAATAAGAATTCTATTTCTAAATACGCATTTGAAACTCCTTAGTATAAGGTTCTAGAGGATTATTTGTTTGCCTCAATAGCCAAAAAATAAACAAAGATATGTCTGATATTCATTGAAACATTTTTATAAATTACTATTCTCTATCAAAGATTAGATGCTGAAAATCATATAAAAATAGCTATGATATATCAAGTGCTTATCATGCTCCTAGGACTATGCCAAGGGCTTCACATTGATAAATTTCATAACAACACAAAAAGGCAGATTGCATTTATCCCTATTGTGCAAGTAGGAAAGCCAGGGCTCAGAGAGCCTAGGCTGTGTCCAGGGTTACACAGTCAGAAAGGAATTAACAGGATAGGATAACTGTTGAAACAAACTCAAATTCTCAATGGCTTACCACAGAGCTTATGAGTTATTCACATAACAATTCAATGAAGGAGTTAGGTAGGCAGTCTTCCACTGCGTGATTCAGGGACCCAGGCTTCTTCAATCTTGTGACACATTCTCTAGAACCTCAGAGGCCTCTGCTGGATTTGGGCAACTCATCACCAAACAGGCAACAGAGAATAGAGCATTGTAGAGGAATTTTTTTAAGGCCAGACCTTAGGAATACATGACTCCTGCCCATATTCCTTTGATCAGAACCCATCCCCAGGTTGTGTCCGACTCTAAGGAAAGTTGGGAGAAGTAGCCTGGCTGTATGCCCAGGAAGAAATAGAAATTGGTTACTTGATAGGGCCAGGATTCAAACTCAGAAACTTCAAATCTTCCAGAACCCACGAGAGTATGGAATTTAACTTGTCTCCAAACATAAAATAAGCTTTATGAATTATGACCTCTAAGGTCATCATTTCAGATTCTGGAGCATTTCACATGTACATTCACTCATTTATTCATTCAAAATGTATTAAACACCTACTATAGCCGCTGCCTTCGGCTCAGGTCATGATCCCAGGGTCCTGGGATCGAGGCCCACATTGGGCTCTCTGCTCAGCAGGGAGCCTGCTTCCTCCTCTCTCTCTGCCTGCCTCTCTGCCTACTTGTAATCTCTCTCTCTGTGTCAAATGAATAAATAAAATCTTAAAAAAAAACACACCTACTATATACCAGGCCGATATTCATTCATTCGTTTATACAAAATGTATTGAGCACTCAGTGTATGCCAGGCTAATAATGCCAGGACAGCAGCAATAAATAAGACAGAAACAATCCCTGCTGACATGGAACTTACATCTAAACGACTTGAATTGTATTTTTCACATAAGGCCCTTTACTACTCTTCTATAAAAATCATGCTTTGTGCCCTTTTAGCTTCTTCTGTTTAGCTTCAATGCATATGGGAATGCAGGAAAATACATGTTTTCTATTGGGGTTATATGTTGAAATTTCCTTGAAAAGGCAGAGATCTTACTGTATCTGTCTTTGTACCTCTGGCACCTAACACAGTATCTGGCATGTAAATAAATGCTGGTGTCATAGACAGAGCAGTATACTAGGAATTGCGAGGTTTAGACTTTGTTCTTGTTCTGTGGCTCACTTCATGTATCACTTGGGAGGGCTTCCTCAAAGTGAAACACTTTGAACAAAAGTTTTCCAGGTCCCTTCCATCTCTAAAACATAAGCTTAACTACTGGAAGATGTGTGATCTAGTGAAAAATACATGACACCAGGGGTGGTGTGGGAGATGTCAGTAGATGTGGGTTATAGCTCTGGTTCTCCAGTTCCTTGGAGAAATCACCCCAGATCTCTGGTTCTCAGTCCTCAGTCCATTCACTGGTAAACAAATGATTCTGAACATTAAGAGTATCCTTTCAAATTCTATTTCTAATACTCTATTAGTATCTATATTACTAATGTTAGGCACCAAAAGATCAGGTTCCTGCTTCAGAATTTTAATTCCTAAAGAGGAATACTAAATAAGGACTCCCAAAGATCTGATAAAGGCAGAACTCCTTCTATGTGTCTCAGGAGTAATTCTCTCTCCCTACCTTATCATATCCAGCATTTTTTTCTTTTCTCCCAAATGCACAACCATCCTGGTTTCAACCTCTTGGCTTGGTACTGAGTTACTCCCTATTTAGCTTAGTTTACTTGGCTAAATCATTACTTAATAGATGTACTTCTCTGGACTTTCAGCTTTCCTCCCCCAAAATTAGAAACCATGTCACATAACAGCCTAAACAATGAGGTTGTCTCTCTTAATATTTCCACTTATCATTATGCCATATTTATTTAAGGTTTTAATCAAAATGGGAAAAAACAGAGTCCTCACACTAAGGAAGAAAAAAATATTAATCAAAAGATTAAGGACAATTAAAATTCATAAGATGTTTAATTTTAACAAAAGTTAATGAGACCTATTTCTAATGAAACCAACTCTATTTGTAATACTCATTGGAGAGTTAATGAAATAATATCTGTGGTGTATATGAGGGCCCTGAAAGAAATGTAGATGACACAAGATATAACTATGGTGATTTTACCAATACATGGGAAATGTAAACATTTGTCTGAAAGTGTCTACAACTGTGAAAATAAACATAAGTCACAAAACTAGTGTTCAGTTGTTTCCAAGAGGCACCAGATAGAATTCCTTTCTAAAACAGAATCAACTATAAGTCAATCAGATTGCTTACAGATTCTGTCCATAGGCATTGCCTGAACATGGATTTTGATTTGGGTGGAGACAGGGAGCTAGAAGCATTCTATAGTAAAGAATGAAGAATTAAAAGTCTCAAAGCCAAAGGTTTGTGATGCCTTCATCCATTATTTAAAAACAAATCTTTTTAAAATGAAAGACTTCAACTCAAGCATTATTTGGTCCCAGCCTAATATTATCCAGGTTCACTTTACTGGCCACCTGTGAGACTGAAAGATGCTATTACTCTCTGGTCAGCAGTGGCTCTGCAGACTCTGAGGCCCTGAGGGAAATGGAAAAGTCAACAGTAGTAAGCACATCGCATGTGCATCATTTTTTTCTCTAAGTACATAAATCCTGCAGAAACCAGTCCCTGCTCTTGTGTCTTCAAAGCCACACTCAACAGAGCCTTGTTCTATGAAAGCTGATAGGAAGACTTGGATAACTAGTTTCTAAATCAGTAGTTTCCTAAGTGTGAGAACAAAAATGATCAACCAGAGCATGAGGAGAAAATACTAAAATTTAATGTCCTTAAGTTTTACTAGTACTTACTATATGGATGGTGACTAGTACACATGTATAATAAATTACAAAGTATTACGTGTCTTGGAGGAATGTTAGTCAGGATCTCAGCAGGAAACAGAAGGTACCTTCAAATTAAATAAACTGAGAAGAGTTTAATAAAGGAATAATTGGCATAAGTTTTAAGCACAAAGTTTTAGTAAAAGTAACAGGAAAGGATACATTCTGAACAAGTAACTGCAAGGAGGGGCAAAAGGAGGGAATCAGGACCAGAACCAAAGGGAGAGGTATGAAGAGGGCCATGTGACAGGAGCCGTAGCCTTGAGGAGAGGAAATAAACTAACCCACAGACACTGAGCTTGGTGTGAGCCAGAAATAGTACCCTGTCCTCACTCCCTCCTGTCCTCTGGGTTTCCTGCCAAACCCACTGGAAGTCAGGATAAAAGAGCCCATTGAATTGGTCCATATGGATCTCCCCATGTGGCCTAGAGGGGTATACAGAAGCTATCTATAGAGGATGTGCCTTCAGTCATTTTTACTAATAGGGTTATTCATTTGTATAATCCAAAAAGTTAGGATACCACTGCTCTAAATAACTTCACTAGATACTAAGATTATGCTAGAAAAAGCTAAGTTCAGGGGCCCCTGGGTGACTCAGTTGGTTAAGCCGCTGCCTTCGGCTCAGGTCATGATCCCAGGGTCCTGGGATCGAGTCCCACATTGGGCTCACTGCTCGGCAAAGAGCCTGCTTCTCCCTCTCCCTCTGCCTGCTGCTCTGCCTACCTGTACTCTCTCTCTCTCTCTCTCTCTCTCTCTCTCTCTCTGTCAAATAAATAAATAAAATCTTTAAAAAAAAAAAAAAGAAAAAGCTAAGTTCAGAAGGCTTAGTTCTGCCTAGATCTAGGCTCAGTGGCCCATAATTAATTAGGAAAGTCTGTTCTGCACAAAGGAAGGGAAAGGGTAGCATTTGAACAGTGTTTTTGGTATCCCTGGTTTAGATTATAAACCCAATATTTACATCACTGGATTTTATTTTCATTCATTCACTCTCATTCATTATCTCATTCATTGTGCCAGGATTATACAGGTACTCAGAATTACAAAGATGAATTAGATATGATACCTGGCCTGGAGATTATGTAAGTTTGTAGAAGGAGACAGATATACAAATAACGTGTAGAATAGTACTGTAATCATGCAGAGAAATCAGAGCAGGTTACAATGGGATTACAAACAGAAAATGGTCATTTCTACTAGAGGTTGGGAGAAGGTCAGGAGTTATTTCAAGTAAACATTAGTTTCAGAAAACTAAAGGAGACAACAGACAAAATAGTACAGGCCAAGGAGACATTATGAGCAAAACAACTTGGTGAATTGGAGGGAATGGAAATATTTCAACACAGCTGAGACTCCGTGAAAATGGAGAAAAGCACACAATGAAGCTGGAAAGGTAACCAGGCCAAGATTGTAGAAAACCTCATTTGCAAATCTAAAGAGTGAGCCATGTTATCTGAAAGATTTTCTACTGAGAGTTTAGTTTGGTCAAGTCTTTCTCAATGTACTTTAGAGCAGTTATTTCAACTGGAAAATAAAAACTACTGGTCATACACCATCACACAGAATCAACTGAAAAAGTCATTCTGAACCACAGTGTTAATAGTTCCCCCTATTTTATGGCAAAAGAACCAACATTGAACAATTTGTTCTAAGATCGGTTTTACATGCTGTGAACACTGTTTCTTTAAGGATATCCAGGCTACTTCAAGTAAACCATGTGGCTAAATAACCGAGCTTTGTAATGAGAATTAAAATTTACATGTCAGCTGGCCATGCTAATGATCATCAAATGGAGTCTAATTAAGACATGGCATTAAAGATCCCCTTCTTTCCTATAGGTTTTCCTAGTTATTGAAATGCAATCCTATTAAAAGTTCTCAGTCCCACCACAAAATGTCCAGAGCCTGGACATTTTCCATGATATTACAATCCTGATGATCCAACAATTTCCCAGTTATTTGACCTATATGGGTGTGGGAGCATTGGCTATGGCATATTTTATTTCTGAAAACAGGAGGCTAATTAATTTGCCCTCTCTATGCTGATAAGTACTAGTACAAATAAGTCTGATTTTCAGCCTGCCTCAATCACAAAATATCTATTAATTGTATGAAGCAGTTTAGAGTACATTGGCTATTTGACAACTCAAATGCACAAAGAAATTCAATAAAGATGGTTTGTAAGGAACAATGGAGTAAAGAATAAATTCTGAAAGCACTGAAAGTCAAAGTTGACCTCTTAAAGGAGTACATCAAATGAATGAACAATAAATTTTCTATAAGGCAAACCAAAGCATATTTTATAAAGCAAGAGTTTTCTCCCCTGAATACTCAACAAGGCACCTAATGGGCCCAATTCTTATCTAATATAACTCTTAACAGACTGGATCTTTTCTTTCTCCAACACATCCACTGGCACTCATATTTCATTAGGTTATTCTCAATCAATATTCCTGCCACGACTGGCTAGAGGCACCACCAAGAGGGAAGCATTTGGAGGACCTGCCAGCATTTGGGTCCTCCTGAGGACAAAGTAAAGTGTTTTACTGCAGCTTAAAATTCCAAGGTAAGGGACACAGGGGGTGGTTCAGTTGGTTAAGTATCTGCCTTAAGCTCAGGTCATGATCCCAGGGTCTTGGGGCCAACCCTCAGGTTGAGCCACACCCCACCGCCACCCATCCTTTCTCTCTCAAGTAAAATAAATAAATAAAACTGTAAAAAAAAAAGAATTCCAAGGTAAATAAAGGAAGATACTTTCCTACCTGTAGTTCCGTAGTTACTCTTTTGGAGACAAGCCAGTAGAACCTCTCATTATAGACCAAATCCTCAACAATATTCTCTGAAGGGTTTTCATAGTTTATATTCAAGCTAGAGAGGCTTTTTATTATTATTTGCCCCAGGGGTACAGGTCTGTGAATCATTAGGCTTATACCTTTCACAGCACTCACCATAGCACAAACCCTCCCCAATGCTAGAGAAGCTTCTAAAGGTCAGAACAATTAGGTCCGGCACCCACTTGAAGTATCAATGACCTTAAGTGCTGGACCATCGTAAGCCAGCAGAAACATAGTAGGCCTGGCAAGTAGGTGATGAACACCTTCCGCCACTGAGGAGATCAAAGCTCTCTTCTCAAGAAAGCGGAAAGAGCCAGGAAGAGGATGCTGATGTCATAATGAACCCTCACTGCCTTCTTTCACCTTCATCTAGGCTCTATCACAAAGAAAGCTGGGAGCAAGATCCCCAGGGTCTCTCCACTGCCTTTCAGTTATTCATCCTCAACTTATTTTTTTACTGTAATCTATGAAATCAGTGTAACTGAAGGAGTTGCAGATGGATTGATTGTGAACTGATTTATGATCCTTATTGCACCAGAGAAGTAATTTTATGCATATAACTTCTTTTACAATTACCTCTACATGATTTCAAAGGAGTTCACTGCTTATGGGAGGAGGCCATCAATAAGTGACACTTGCATATTCATTCATTTCAATCAGAGATTTTTAAAGACCCAGGGGAATAGTTCAATGCCATTGAAAATTACTTTCTTTTTCATCATGTTTCACCCATTTTTTTCAACAGACTGTTTTTATTTTACTTTATTTTAACTTTAATTTCTAAGCAAATTATATTTAGGGGAGTTAAAAAGAGAGGCTGCATTTAGTAAATGCCAACTACATGCCAGAAACTGTGCTAGCCCATATCTCCATGTAGTGTTATATTCTTTCCAAGGTCATTATTATTTTTTTTAAGATTTTATGTACTTATTCCAGGGAAAGAGAGAGTGGGGAAGGAGAAGGACAAGCAGACTCCATGCTAAGTGCAGAGCCTGACACAAGCCTCCATCTTAAGACCATGAGATCATGACCTGAGCCGAAACCAAGAGTCAGGGGCTTAACCTACTGAGCCACCCAGGCAGCCCCCAAAAGGTCATAATTATTTTGTCTGTTCCACTAGAAAAGAAACTCAGAGGCATATAAGTATTTTTTGCCCAACATCAAATGGTCAATAGGTATCAGATAGGCTGATGTTTGAACGCCTATCTAACTGCAAAATCCATCCTCTTTCCATGACTTCACACTGTCCTCAACTTTGGGGGATAAAACTCAATCTGTTTTATATTTCTCAATCTGTGAAAAGGTTCCTCAGGGTTTTGAGGTAACCTGCGACTATTTGCTGCACCCCAAAAGTCTTGTAAAGCACACATTCTTAATGCTATCTTTTCAGTTTGTTTGTTTGCTTGTTTGCTTTTAACATGACTTACATGAGGAGTGCCTGGAGCCTACCAGGGTCTATGGACCATGTGTTCAAAGCATTGCTTGTCCCTGACATCTCAGCCAGGCCAATGCTGCTTCAGGGAAGAGGTCATTAAGTCACTTGGTTTTGGGGCCTTGTGTTGACCCATTTTTCCCAAACTTTAATTTTATAACATCTATACCATTTTTGTCATGTCTGAATGGTACTGAGCAAATATTAGCTTACTATGTTTTAATCAATTTTAATCTGTCCAGTTCTTCATTTAATCTGTTCTAAACATTAAGACATAAGTTTAATATGCTATGAATATTTTTCTTACACATATTAAATACATACATATAACTAGTAAAAGGAAAAATGTCAGTATAGTAACCAAAATCTCACTTTGGGAAGCACTAATGTAGAGCAATTGGTTGGTTTTTCCATTTCTTTATTGTATATTTGTCATTTGTCCATAATCTCATGATACATTTTATATTCATTCACTCAAAACACATGTATTGAGCACTAACTGTATAATTGACACTATCTTGACACTAACACCCATGTGGTTTGTGCCAAGGAGAGAATAAAAATATGGAGGCCAGTCAGAGAGCTGCTGAACTATTATGGTAACCCAGAGAGAGGTGAAAGGGACTGAATAAGATCGGTAGTAGAGGAAAAGAATGGATATGTTTAAGAGACATTTCAGAGGTAAAATCAATAGATCTCAGTGTTCAATTCAATTCATAGGGGTGGTTAGGAAGGGGAAACTAGAAAAATGGCCCTAAAACCATTTAAATATTTTAACTCCAATAAACTGCAATAGTTTTTGTCGTCTTTAACAACCTTGAACACAACTGTAAACTCATAAGCAATGGAGAAAATTTGGGGAAGGAGGGAATCTTGTTTAAAACCAGATGTAATATTTAACATAGTTAGCAACCTATATGGTATTGGCCACGAACCAATTGGAAAAAATGTTTTCCACGGCAGGAAGGGAGAGAAGACAGTGTCTATTCACTTACTATTGTTGATTATGTGAGGTTTGGGACATTTAGATGGAAATTATCATTTTCAGAACTCATACCATACCCAGGCACTGACCTTGGAGCTTATTTTTATTTCATTAAGTTTCACTATAACTTATAACTATAACTATAATTATAGTTATAACTATAATAGATATTATCCTGTTTTTTTAGGTGAGGGAGCCAAGGTTTAGAAAAGTAAAGAAACTGGTTCAGCCTCACTCATCTAATAAGCATCAGAGTAAGGATAAAAAAAATTCTGCTCCACTACAGCCTCCCAAACTTGGTTATTGAACTTTCCCTGGCATATGATGGTGCCATCATAATTGCCAGCAGATAACGGATAACAAGAAGATAGAAGAATTTTACTAGAAGCTCTTACAGTGAGAAGGGACAGCTGGTGGCATGGCCTGAAATGAGACCATTCAAATCAGCCAGTCATAGAGGGGACCAGGCAGAGTGGTTCATAATATCACTATATTACAATGATTATTATAGTAATTGATGTCCATGAAATGGTGACCTTAACCCAACAAAAAGATTCATTTATTCTTGAGGAATTCTGATTAATAAGGAAGTATGTGTATATTTTAGAAGGTTTTCATTAAGGTCTTTTTAACAGTTATCTTTTTAATAGTGTTTTAGATTATCTAGGAAACCTGTCTCTTCTAAAGACATTCTTCTCTGTCCAGATCAATATGGCATTGTGTGCTTCCAACTTAGACCACACAGTTTGGCTCAGAATATTTAGTTTCCTTCCAAAGCTAAAGGAAGACATAAAGATCCAGCAAGATAGAAACCTAATCCATTGATAACCAATCTGATTAGGATGCTTTTCCTGTGAAACTGATGGGCATTGATTCATTTACAACCAATTAGAGGCCTTTTGCCTTGGGAAAATCACCCTCATTCTGGCAGAAAGGAACCTGGTAAAACAGGTAGGAAACAAAAGTTGAAAAATTGGTGTGACTAGTCTCTACAATGATTATAAAAACTCACCTCATTGTTTTCATGTCTTTTCTGGCATTCTTATGCATAGCTACAACTTTATTAATTTAGCAGCTTTTCCTACACTGCTGATTTCTGATGAACACTCTGTCTCATTTTTATAAAATATTGCTTTTAGCCACACAGATATATCATAAACTTCATATGGTCATCGTTTTTTTAATTGTCTGCAAGAATGCAGCACTTAGAAATGTTGCATGATTCATTATTACAATGTGTGATATTACTATGAGGTGAACATGCTCAGTGAGCAACGCTTTTATAGGTCAAGATTTATAAAGAATACAGAGATGAGGAACACCTGGGTGGCTCAGTTGGTTAAGCATTTGCCTTCGGTTCAGGTCATGATTCCAGGGTCCTGGGATCAAGTTCCACATTGGGCTTCTGGTTCAGTGGAAAGACAGCTTCTCTCTCTGGCTGCTACTCCCCCTGCTTGTGTGCTCTCTTTCTCTCTCTGACAAATAAATAAATAAAATCTTTAAAGAAAAATAATATACAGATGAGTTCTCTGTTATCCATCCCATACTTTCACCTGTATCTATAGATTGGGGAATATACGCCTTCTCAAAACGTCATATATGCCAACACATGGGAGGAAGTTTTTTCTAAAAATTTCTGTTCTCAAGAAAAGAATCACTTCCAGGCTCACCCATCCCCTCATCCACCTCCCCTCTAAAACCCTCAGTTTGTTTCTTGCAGTCCACAGTCTCTCGGGGTTCGTCTCCCCCTCCGATTCCCCCCCTTCACTTTTCCTTTCCTTCTCCTAATGTCCTCCATGTTATTCCTTATGTTCCACAAGTAAGTGAAATGATATAATTGTCTTTCTCTGCTTGACTTATTTCACTCAGCATAATCTAACAATTAATCCATTTTCCTTTCCATATCACATTCAATTTAAGGGTGGATGCGTGTTAATGACTGGAAGAGACAGAAGTGGCATTTGCAATGCTGCTAATATTTTGCTTATCTGAGTGGTGGGCATACAGTTGTATATTCTTGGAAAATTTACTTAGCTGTAGACTAACGATTTGTATACTTATGTTACATATCAATAAGAAATTTTTTTAAAAAAAGGAAAAGAATCACTTTATTTAGAAACTTTTAAAAGTATCTCATATCTAGGATGCCCTCTCAATTATTTCAAAAAACTTATTATTTTTATAAAGACGTTTACTTTACCCTATAATTACCTCAATCAATACTAGTTCTGGATGTTCACAAGAAATACCTTACTGAATTAATGGAAAACTAAATTTAAAAAGTCAAAGAAATTTAATACAGTTTGTCACTGTTCTTGGGGGATATTCTCCCAACTGCAAGTATTATTAGATACTGCTACAAAGAAGCCTTTAAAAAATTACTTAAAATATACGTTTACATACACATGCACATATACACAGCAAAATGTGGCTTGGGATAGAATTTCCAAGGAGATTATATAATATACATGAATTTTTTAGAGTGGATGAAATACTGTTTCTATGTTAACATTATTAATATAATATGACTCTGTATGTTATTATAAATAAATACTGTGTGTGTGTGTGTGTGTGTGTGTATTTGGACAACTCTTCTCTCTATAAGCCTAAATTTGCTCCCTAAATTATTTTAAGGATCTCCTACTTGGGAAAATGAATGATCACCTTTTTTGAAAGTGGGGTGTGTATCTTCTTTTAAAAAAACTGTTATATCCCCTCTACCTAATAGAGTGCCTGGAATATTATAATTGCTTCAAAATATTAATTAATGTATGAAATAATTAACATCACTTGTACATAAGAAAGAAGAGGTGTCAGACATCTCCAACTGAATCCATAAACATGATGACTTCATGACACCCTTGGTCAATAGATCCACTTTGAGATTTCTGAAGCTAACAAAACACGTAGACTATTTGAATGGAAGTCATATCAGAGATCATCTATCCAATCTCTATATTTTACAGATGAGGAAATCACAGAGCAATTAATGCTCTCCTAGAGGAGACATGGACTTAGAACTCCGAGCTTCCCATTCAATGGCGTTACTGAGTCAATCTCTCTGGGTAGTTCATCCCAGTCTCTGATTTATATTTCAAGTTGAAAGCAGGCAGTATCTTTTGTTTGAGAAGGAGTTCTGTTGAGCAAGGCAAACATATATTGAATGGGCCCTAAGAACTGATGGACAATGAGAGAAAGGTAGAGTTTGTGGTACAAAATCTAAGTAGATGCTCTCTCTAAGTATTCATAACCTGCTATGGGGGTTAGTCACCTAACCACAGAGAAATGCATTTATCTTTTTGGTTTTGACAAGTTTTCAGTCGTTATAGGTCTCAGTTCAGTTGACGGCCCTGGGAGGTGTAGGACAGAACTCCCATACAAGAGGACCAGAAGGAAAACACATACAGGAGGTACAGCAAAGTGTTCTCAGATGCTCACTCAGCGGACCATGCATTTGTGCCCAAGAAAAATCAATAAAAGTGTATCTCTTCCCATGCACAATGTATTCTTTGTCAAAAAAAAATCACTCTATGTCTCTAACAGGGAATCACAAACAGAAATAATGGTGTCTCACTAACAGTCTTAGCAGAAATACCCAAATTGTTGAGTTTATAAAAATCCATCTGAGTGCTTGTTACTGTCAAAATACACAAATATTCCCCCAGTCTTGCCTTTTTCCCTTTAATCTCTTATTTTCCTCACTCAAATTAACAGCTTCAATGTACCTTAAACTGAAAGTACCCTGGACTTAGTTAACCATGTTAAATTTGCAAGCAGGTTTCAGAGGAGATGCACCCATCTTAAGCAGCAATGCATATACAATTAAGACCCAGGCTATATACATACAAAGCAGACTTTGTATGCCTTTATAAGCTTGCAAGAAAGGATTCTATGGTCTAACACTGCTAATAATGCACATGTCTCACTTACTAAATACCAGACATCCCCTACAACACTTTACTTGTATTAGTTCATATAATCCTCCCATCATCTTCCCCCGGTACAGATGAAGAAACCCAAGCTCAGAGAGGTGAAGTAATTTAAAACAAATAGTAAGTTTTGGTGGGGCCAAAGTTTCAACCCAGGCAGTCTGGCTCCAGAATTTGTGCTCTTATTTATGATTTCATTCTACAGCCTGGTTTGTCAATTACTATTTTTACTCATTTTGTGAGCTGCTCATCTGATTACCTTTCTTACTTTGATGAAAATTTTTCTTAATACTCTAATCTTTCAATTAAGATTATAGTTTATATTATGTAAATTATTTCTATTATTAAGTAAAACAATCTTTGAGCTTATCAAAATACCAAGATTTAGATGTATCTCCCATCTGAAGGGCTCACAGTAGAGGTAAATGTGAAATTTCTCTAGCTTCCCATGTAGTTTGTGGCATTGTAAGTTTGTGGATTATTTGAGCACTGAAAGCTGCTTCTTCTTCTTCTTTTTTTTATTAAGAATCAGAGATGACTTAAATAATAAAACATGACCTGGCATGAATTACAGTATCTGAATTCATTTCTCCAACTAGTGTGTTTGTGGGCCCAAGGATGAAAGCAATTAGGTGTGAATTATTACACCATCTTCCATGCCCTGGACGGTTTTATGATGATTATAAAATTTTATTATTAATGGTTCACTGTTTTTGGAGGAGTTGTTAATTTAAACATATATATTTATATTGTTAATTAATGAATAGGGCAAAATTAGTTTGGTGAAATCTTTCTAGAGACCAAAAGCAGTTGAGGAGTGAGACGATGTTGTTGGCAGCAGGTGTAGGAGCTGAAAGTTAGGCCTCAATAGAAACAGTGTGCTGTAGTTTGATCAATGGCTGTTAGAGCGATGGGGGGCTATAGAGACCATCCTGTCCTACTTCTTTGTTTAAAAAACAGGCAAAATAAGTGACTTGCCCAGGATCACACTACCAGTTCATGGCAGAACCAGGTCAACTTAGTCAAAGACACTCAGGATCCTGGCTCCCAGTCCACTGCCTCTCATTTTCAATGACTGAAGAAGATATGACTGAATAGCTGGGTAAGCATGGATGACATTGTCGGAAGACAAGAAAAACTATAAAAAGTAAAGCAAAGTTTCAGTTTAATTGGGCTTTTCTGAGTGTCAAAATAATGCCTGGTTGTGTGTATAGAGTAGTTGAAAGAGGAGGAGGAATCAAGAAACTTCTTATTGATAAGATAGGTTGAGGCGTCCAGGGTTGTCATATGGAGGAGACTGTATAAAAGCCCATGGGATAAGCAATACTTTCCTAAGGATGCATTTTCTACATGTTGCAACCACAACTGGACAAACCAGCTTACCCCAGCAGCTATGCAGGTAATGACTGGTGGGAGCCCAAGAAACGGTCACATGTAATTTCTACCTCCAGACCTTCTCTTGCCATGCTTTGTAGCTCCTCTCCATCCCTCATCCCAAAATTCTTTCCTCCTGCTCACTGAAGTGTGAAAAATATTTTCTTGGGCAAATTTAGTCACAGAAGAGCAAGTGAAAACTGATTGGATTTTTTAATGGGTTAGGCAAGAGAAAGGATGTGCAGCACTTGGTAAAGTTTTTCTCAAAGAAATTGGTGATAGAAGCAACCATGCAGAACTGCTAGTACATCAAGCCAAAGTCTATCTTTCTAAATAGCAAAACAAGGTTTCATTCCTGTTGGGATTCTCCAGAGGGGTCTTAGACAAGTGGCCAAAATGAATTTGACATTGAGAGCATAGGTGTATGCGTGTATATATTTTTTCCTTCTATTAGAACTCTGAATGTTTGCTAAGCAAAGCCATACTGAAAGCTGTTGTCAAGTCAATCTAACTGAGCAGTAACTGACAGCACCTTCTCAACTTAGCTCTTACCTGTTTTCTGATTGAGTTATTGCCTGGGCTCCTGGGAGCATGACCTGGATCCTCCCAGTGTACTATTCTATTCTCTTGATCAGAGACAGAAACAGTTCATCAGAAAAGAAACACATTTTGTAGAAATGAACATGCTTTACTTAAAGCTCAGTATTACACTCTCACTACTGGAAATAAATTCACTCACCTGGACCTTGGCATCACCTAAATCCCTTTTTTCTAGAAAGCCAAAGACTCTCTCACTCTTGGCCCATCTAAGTTGAACATAATGTTCCTTCCATACCATTAGATATTTTCCACTGTGAATTCTACGAATATCACAGACAATTATAAAATTGAGTAAATCACTCCACTAAGCAATGCCCCATCTTATCTAATTCTATGAAAGAGACAATGCTTTGTGACGTCTCCACTTCTCTCTAAACACCCATCCCTATGCTGACTACTAACTATATTTTAGGGGAAAAGATTATTCATTTGAGTTTCAAAACCTAAAACCCTTATATCATGTCTAATATTCCAAAAGATGGCTTCTACTCAACCCCTCAGATAAAATCCAAAACTCCACATTCCTCAATACACAAAATTATCAGAAACCCAGGAATCTTTGATTTTTGTCTTACTTTAGTTTAGCCTTCATTTTTAACCAACAGGGGCTAAAACCATATCCTATTATGATAAATCAAGGTATATGGCTCTAAGGAAATGGGTCTTTCTCCCTGAGTTCTAATCATTGGAACTTAATGCTGCTATTTTATTTTCCACTTGTGTCTTGATATAAATAAAGTAACTTCTTTAGCTCTGTCCTCAGTCTATTTTTGCACTTAAGTGCTATGAAAAGTAGACTTTTTAAAATTTTTTATTATGTTAGTCTCTAAAATTCACTACATGGTGAAATGTTAAATACCATAGTTAAAAATGAATTATTCCATAAGGGGGAAAATATTTACTGCAAGCAATGGAGAAATAAATCTGTATTTTAGAATTAGGTGTAAAATTTTACCACAAATCCTTGGGAAAAGGCAAGGCAGGGCAGGAAGGAGAAGCCTATGAACTTGTATTAGCAACTACCACTCCCAGTTTTATTTTTTTTTTTTAAAGATTTTATTTATTTATTTGACACAGAGAGAGAGATTACAAGTAGGCAGAGAGGCAGGGAGAGGAGGAAGTGGGCTCCTTGCTGAGCAGAGAGTCTGATGCGGGCCTTGATCCCAGGACGCTGAGATCATGACCTGAGCCGAAAACAGAGGCTTTAACCCACTGAGCCACCCAGGCGCCCCCACTCCCAGTTTTATATGGCATTGCCTATTTAGCTCTCCCCTTAAATTTGCAATTCTTGAAAAATGTTTTACTTAAACTTTTCTCCATAGCATATATTTTAAGAAGAAAGAAGTCAAAAAGACAGAAAACATCACATATTATAATAAAAAAATTCAGATTTTTTTTCCCAGAAACATATTTCCAGAAACAATCTGACCTTATCTCGAGGCTGGATCCTCCCAGTGTACTATTGAGACTCCTTCCTCCCCTTAAATATTTTCTTATTTGGATGAGTTTGCAAATTTTAGACTCACCGATGAAGAGGGAAAAAATGTCAAGGAAGTATATTCTGTTTCATTCATGACAATATCCAATCTAAGGCTCATTAGAAAGTTGCTGCAAATTACTGAATTTTTAAAATATACAGTTGAGGCATTTAACACTGAACTAGGTAAGTGCCTAGATAGATAGATAGATAGATAGATAGATAGATAGATAGATAGATAGATAGATAGATAGAGCCAGTTATTTTATTTGAAAAATTTCTTATACAAAATTTCTTATACAAATCTTTGAGGTCAGGGATAACGTTATCTTCTTTCAGAGAGGACTGTCATATGTTCCTGAAAGATACATGTGGGCATTAGCAATTCAGGTACTGACATTATTCTAGGCTAACAAGAGAATTTGTACTCACCCATACCTTATGTGAATGTCCGTTTTCTTCAGGTTTATCCTTACTTCTAGGATCCAACCCTTTGGATACCAAACCCAAAACCAGGGTTTACCAGATCCCCCATCTTTCTTGACCATGTATTCCAAGTTTTGTGCTCCTAATCCACAAGGCTGTCAAAAAGCACTCTAGGCCACATTTATTAGATTGGCAATCACTGTAGGTAAAAGCTGAGCTTCCGTTTTTAAACATTGGTGTCTCAGATATCAGATTAGTAATTCGTACCACCTTGTCAGCTCTCCAATGCCTTTCAACAAAAATTTTATCCAACTTCTCTATATATCCTCCTTGGAAGAGTTGGTGCACACTACCTAGATCACCATTACATTTGTCCTTTAAAAATATTTTCTGTATTTTTAAATTTCCAACAATGAACATGAATTACTTGTATGATCAGGCCATGAAAAGTATCATTTATTTGTTATTTTTAAGTAGTATGTGAACCTTTATATGATAGTAAATTTAAAATATTTTTCTAGACATTTGTAAGTAGTTACCATACTTTCCATATTCAGTAACTTACATAGTTGGGGGCTGGGGGAAACATGCAACGTGTGCTCTTGTTACAAGAAAAGGAATTTAATCTGTTGCTCTTCTCTATATTCACCAGTAGTAGTACTCCAATGTAGAAGTTGAGCTGCATGAAATTCTGAAAGTTATTGATAATTAAAGAGCTATTCACCGTCTACTCCAATCTCTTCTCTGTAATTCAGCCAGCCACAGTAAAAGTTCTAGAATTAAAATCTAACTGGGTTGTTAGCCTGCTTGAAACCCTAAAAAGGCTTCACCTTCACTCTCAATGGAAAAATCCAAATTTCTGAGCAGAACGTACATGCCCACTTCTTGCCTCTTATATTCTTACCCTCCCTCTATATACCTTACCTTCTATGTCCGCATAGGGAACTACTGAGAGTCTCCCCAATTCACCATTCTCTTTTGCTCCTGGCCCTCTAAGCACTCCTGCCAGCAAGGATGTGCCAGCAGCAAGGGCCGCTCTCTTGGACC
Source organism: Ailurus styani (assembly GCA_002007465.1). Taxonomy (NCBI): domain Eukaryota; kingdom Metazoa; phylum Chordata; class Mammalia; order Carnivora; family Ailuridae; genus Ailurus; species Ailurus styani. The sequence continues at coordinate 287,001 of LNAC01000361.1, forward strand.
TAAAGGCAAAAGGCACTTGCTGAGAGTAGCTGCATCACTCAAGCCTCTTACTTCTAGATTTTTATGAGAAAATAAATCCATGTCTATCCTGTTTAAGTCAGTATACTATGAAGTCCATTTATTACCAATATTAAATAATATTTCTAAATAAGAGAAACCTTTTGCCCACACTTTCTCATTCCCCAGGTTTCCAATGATCTGTTGCTTCTCCCAGGAACTGTTCCCTGTTTCCTCACACAGGCTAGGTTCCTCTCACAGTAACACCATCACAGGGCATACTACTTGTATTAAAACTGCCCACTTGTCTGTCTGCAGCACTCAGTTGAAATCCCTAAGGTCAGAGACTGCGCTTCTTTATCTTTGTTTCCCAGCACCGACCATTGGGCCTGGCCCAAAATAAACACTTTATAAATACATTTTGAATTAATGCAAGAGCAAGGAAGGATTACAAAGCCTAATTCCACATTATCAAGAATCTATGAAAAGTGATTATAGGATGAGTACCCTTGAAATTTCCCATTTTTATTTATTTATTTATTTTTTTAAAGATTTTATTTATTTTATTTGACAGAGAGAGAGATTACAAGTAGGCAGAGAGGCAGAGAGAGACAGGGAGAGGAGGAAGCAGGCTCCTCGCTGAGCAGAGAGCCCGATGCGGGCCTCGATCCCAGGACCCTGGGATCATGACCTGAGCCGAAAGCAGAGGCTTTAACCCACTGAGCCACCCAGGCGCCCCCCATTTTTATTTATAGACAAATATAGGTGGGGAGTTTTGAGGAAAATTACACCTCCTTGATCACCAGTTAAAAATTGGATATTTTTAAAATAAACTACACAATGGCATATACAATATGATTTAGTTTCTTCATTCTTCCTCCACCCTACTTCCAAATATCTTGGCCTCTGAAACAAAGTGAGATTTACAACAATTAGATTTATTCCTTTATGCTAAAAGGGGCTTCCCTGAAAAGACTGACAAAATGCAAATATGTTTAGAGACTTCAAACCATTAGCATACATATGCCCCTTCATAGGGATTAAATTATCAGAATGCATAGAAGGAAATTATCAGAATGCCCTAAGGAAATGAGACAGAGAACTGGATGATTTTGATAAGAAGAAGAGATTGGAACAAATGATACCTAAAGAGAGAAGGTTTGCATCATATCTGCACCAAAGTCTTTGCTAAAGGTCTGAAGAGGGCACAGAGCATTAGGAAGCCCTGGCTCCCACTGGAACAGAAGCTGAGAGCAAGTAGACCAATGAGGCATGCCATATTACTTATTATTTGTCCTGAGAGATTACATGATAGGTTTCTGCTATTGTTTTCCTTGGGTAGAATTACTAAAATAGTTGGATTATATTCACATAGCCAGTATCTCATAGTTTCTTTGTTGGAGGCATTTGTCTTAAAAGGGAATCTTCATTTTCATGCCCAAATAGGTATATCCTAGTGGCCTCCCAAGATCAAAGGGAGAAATCGTTCAAGTCCTTAGTTGAAGAGAGCAAACCAGATACAAGTTATGATATATCCGAGGGAATCCTCTGGGGGCGTCTCCTGATTCTGCTCTCCTATGATGACACTTTCAACAAGAACAGAAACTCACGCCAAGCTTAATGCATTTTTACGATCAGAATTGAAACAAGAGTGGCAAATGTCTCTCATTCTTTTATACTGGGTCATGACTGTAATCTCATGGCCCTGCTCGGACGTCAACCTCTTGACTGGAAGGGCAGGTAGATGATACAAGAGTTCATTCTTGTTCCACCTCCAATTTGTTCACTGCAAAGTGAAGAGGGGTGTCTCCATCAGAAAACAAGGCATGTGCCTCTCTTTTTGCATTTGACTTCCAATGTGGGCAGTAAAGTGGATGGAGTTGACCTTCCCATGCTTTAATCTATCTATCAAGTTATTTCTAGAGCTTTGGGTCCTGCTGCATATGTGTGTGCGCATACACACACACTCCAATAACAATCACAAGCATATTTAGCCCGTAAGTATGCTATTTGTCAAAAGCAGCTCTCCTGGGACTTAAAGCAAACAGCATCTCCAAAGCCTGGTTTATATGTACCCTAATCTAAAATCTTATTCTGAACAGATAACTGAAGAAAAATTTAAATAAACTTGTAGATACCATATGCAATGTCACATACTATTTTTTAGAGATGAGGGATTGTGTAAGTCTATGGAATTGATTAATAGCCCCTTATGTCATGCAAATTGGCACATATATATATTTCTTTGGGATAAAGGGCTGCAACACTGGGGTTCTTAACCTTTCTGCGTCACAAAAGCTGTTTTAGAGCTATGGATACTTTCTCCAAAATTATAAGCATACCAAGACAACTTTTGTATTATTTGTACTCTAATGGTAACCATATATTTTCCAAAAATTTGATTTTACTCCTGGTCAAATCCTGTCAATAATGACTTTATATTTTATTTTTTATTTATTTTTTTTTTTTTTAAAGATTTTATTTATTTATTTCACAGAGGGAGAGAGATCACAAGGAGGCAGNACCATATATTTTCCAAAAATTTGATTTTACTCCTGGTCAAATCCTGTCAATAATGACTTTATATTTTAATTTAAGTTATTTCTTTTATCCTCAGATTTTATTGTTCTGGACATTGTTTGAAAAAAATATAGAAATGACCACTTTGTTGATATAAAAATGCTTACACATAATTACGAGTGGATGAAGAAGGAATGAATAAAGGGCTGTAATATGTACTATCATTTGTTACCAAGCCGTTGCCTGAATACCAATATACACATAAGAATTATAATTGATTTCTCAAGTATGTTTTTGTGTTCTGAGTCAAAACAGGGTTTCTCATAGACCATTCAGGAAATTTCTAGAATCTTTTCCTCAGAGGTGCTGATCCATTTTATTAAAAACATTTCAGATGACTGGGCTGTAACCCAGGGATCTTCTATTACAGGGACCACATCCTTTTGGAGACACATCACAGAGAGTGACCACCATACTGCTAGTCCTAAGAATCTGGGCCTTCCATTGCTCAGATATGCGAATCTTGCCTCTTCTCAAAAAACAGATGACAGAAATACATGATATCCCATCATAGGCAAAAATGTCAGTATGCCCCCTCATGACTACTGAAAACAAAAAGCCTACCTAAACAAGATCTCTGGGCCTCCTTCCTCATTCACTAGACAAGGATTTATACAGCGTCTCTTCAACATAAGATCCTAAGCTAGACCTCTACAGCACTTGCACTCTTGCAAATCCAAGCAGAATTCCCTGGTGAGCTCAGTCTGGTTGGCATCAGATGGGAATTAGAGCCAAGTGAATTCTCCTTATTGTAACCCTATTATCTCTCTCTCCCTCCATCTATCTCTCCTGTGTTGTGCATGGTTGGGCCTTATGGAAAGTTATCATTTGGATGCAAAACAATTATCCTAAAACAGTTAGCCAGAGTGGTCTGGACACACAGATTTATCTTCCCTCTCCTTCAGTGAAGAACATCTATCTTCCATGACCTCTTGATTACTGAAGCCTTCAAAATATATTCTTTGGTCTGTGACACTGTGCTCAGTGCTGGGCTGAGCATTAAATATCACCCTCTATGATTAATTGGAAGTTAATTAAATCTATCACTGAAACAATGGGAAGGCAATGAGCTATGTAATCATTGCAATAGTAAATGAAATGATGTACAGGTCTTTCCATCTCGCTTATTGACAATGATGGAGGGGTGGCAGGCCTCGGATGCCTGGTGAGGTTTGCTGCCTGACCTCACAGGCGGCTCTAACTTTCACAGAGCCCAGGGACAAGACAACTAAAAGCATGTTCTGACCACTTCTGCTGAATGAGGGAGCCCTTCTTCCTGAGGCCTCCAAAGTGTCCTTGTCAGGGCTTTTCTGTCTTCAATAATCAGTGAGATAAGGTATGAGAATGGCTGAATGGGCCATGCAAATACTGGTTGTTACCAACTCTGAACAGCTCAAATTTCAGGGCTTCAAATTTCAGGGGCCCTTCAAATGCAATGAATAAAACGCACGTCTACTGAACACTGAATGCTTTTGTCTGTGTTTAAAACTTCAGAATTTTTAAAGTGCTTTCACAGACCTGACACTGTTTGGCCCTCAGAAGCCCTCACAAGATGGGAGAACTATGAAAAAGAGAGGTGAAATGGCTTGCCTGAGTTTACATGACTGGTTAGTGACAGACATGGGGAAAGCTAATTAGATACTAAAATGACAGAGCCACGCCTAGCCAAATCCTTAGTTCCTGTTTCCAAACTTGACTTAATTTGTGGATCTGAGGACATAGGAGGCCATGAGGTTTAGAAAGGTAACCTAAGTTGCCAGATTGCCAAAAGTCCTCTGGGATCCAGATTGGCATACCTCAGCATTTGGTATGAATATCAANGGTAAGAATATCAATTTTTATCACAGGGAAGCCATCCAGATATTAATTTTCCTCAGTCTGCTTGGGCTGCCATAACAAAATACCACACACTGGGTGGTTTAAAGAACAGAAATTTACTCCTCACAGTTCTGGGGGCTGGAGGTCCGAGACTAAGGTGCCAGTAAGATTGTGTTCTAAGGAGTGTTCATTTCCTAACTTGAAGACAATTGCCTTTTCTCTGTGTCCTCACATGGTAGGGAGAGAGAAATTGAGAGAGGGAGGGAGGTGTTCTCCTCTTCTTAGACGGCCACAGTCCCTTCAGATTAGGTCCCTACTCTTAGGAGCTCATTTAACCTTAATTACCCCCTAAAGAGTTGATCTCCAGGTACAGTTACATTTGAGGTAGATTTTCAACATATAAATTTTAGGGGGATACAGTTCAGCCTATAGCATAATTTGAAAGTATATTTTTTAAATTGTCACTCAAGAATTATAAATTAGGGTAACCTCTTTAAACTCTAGTCACCCAATATTTCAATTTCCTTTTTTTTTTTTTTTTTTTGGCTCACTAGGTAGAAGAGCATTTTTAGTCCTCAGAATTAACTTGGAACCACCCTCCCCCTCTTTCCCTTCCATCCCTATTCCTTCCTAATGGGACAAGCCCCAAGTCCTGGTGGCATGCCTCATCAATTTGAGGAGGCTTCGCCTTGGAGGAAGTCCATCCCTACCTTCTTAGATACACACTGGGTATCAGGGGAAAGAAGATAGTTATCAATGTGTCATGGTTCTCATGGACCCGAGGGACCCTTAAAAAGACTAAGGCACTTTTGGGGGATCAATTGAAAACAAATTAATTAAATAAAGGTCCCTTATCACAGTATTAAAGTTTAATATTATTTGGTTGAAAGATGTTCAGGCGAACTTCTTATCAATGGTAGTCAGAAAAGATATGCATCCCTTAAAGGCATTTTTCTTTCTCTTTCTTTCTCTCCTGCTGACACACAATCAGGCCCACCTGCCTAACATTGTCTAAGTAAATATCCAGGGCTTTAGGAAATATCACTTTGAATCTGAGTACAGTTTGGTCCTGCTCCAGCCGTGCCAGGAAAATTACTGGCTCACATGTAGTACAGTGGCTATATAGAAAGCAAATCAAAGTCCATTCAAAAAGAGGTTCTAGAGAAGCAAGGGGTGATCACACCCTGCCTCAGGGTTTTTGTACTTATTCTTTCTGCTTGGAGCAATCTCTCCCCAAATACCCGGATAGCTCTTGTCCCTGTCTCCTTCAGGCCTTTGCTCAAGTGTCCTCTGATCAAGTTAGGTTTTCTCTGACCATATTATCAAAATGGTGCCTTCTTTCAGCTGAATTCAAACATCTTACCCTACTTTATTTTTCCTTCAGCATACTAATCACTAATTAATAGTATGTTCTTCATTTACTTAGTCTCTATCTTTCCTCCTAAAATACCAACTCTAAGAGGTCAGGGGCTTTGCCTGTTTTCTTCTGTATCCTGAAGCTTTGAACACAGCATGGTACATATTAGATAATGAATGAATGAATGAATGAATGAATGAATGAATGAACTTAAGGGCTAAAGTGAAGGCCAACTGATAGGTCAATGTCACAAGGCCAAGCCAGCTATGGAAGAAGACACAATGGAAATATCTGAGATCTATTATAAGCTGTACACTTCAGGCTACTAACTTAACCTTACTGGACCGGAGTTTACTTATCTTTAGTAAGTGAGGTTTGAAATACATATTTTTTTCCAGCTCTAAGATTCTATGAGCTATGATATGAATTTTAAAATGATGATGTAACATGCTGCCAGTCTCCGGAGTCCTGATCTTGAGCCTGCTAGGAGGGGCCAGAAAGAGAGAGTCAGAATAGGTGTTTTATGGCTATTTTTTGAGGTCCAGATTTTTTAAAGTTGAAGAGCCAGTTTGAGCTATCCCAATTTCTGCAACATAGTAGTGACTAAAATTTGATGCTGCTATTTTTATTGTGAGTCTAACCCTGTGTTTTGCCCAGATATTCACCTTCTTTGTCTTTTGTAAAAACAAAAACAGTGACTTTGCCATAAATTAACCAAATAAAGAAGTTCAATCTAAAATTCTATTCTTTTAAAAAAATGAACAGTATCAAAGAGAGAAAAAACTGAACAAAGAACTTCCTTGGAAATATTTTACCTGGTGAAAATGGCATCGAAAAGGTAAATATGTATGACATATTTTATCTCAAAGAGTACCTTGGGCTAATAAGACTATAATTATGTTGTTGATGTCACTTCCGGTCATGACTTGGAGTATTATAGCCAAGAGAATATTATTAAAATGATTGGAGAAGTTTTTGTTTACTTATTTAGCCTACTCACTTAAAGACTCCGGGCAAATGTACAAAATACTCATTTGAATTGCAAACTGAATCCATCAGCTAAAGTTACGAATTTTTTAAAGTCGGATTTAGAAACCCAGGCCATTAATTCATAAATAGTCTTCTGTAGAGTATATGAATTAGCCTATCACAAAGATAACGACATAACATTATTGAACAACATAAAATAACTTCCTTTTATTTTCCCATAACGTCCGGGTTCCAGGTTTCCTGGCTCTCTCATAATGCCTGATGGTGCCGCAGGGCAAATACGTGTGAATTGCGGTTGCAATATGAAAAGTGACTCCGGAAAAGGCGTGTTGGGGCTTTCAAGCTGATTCCCTGTCAATAGCCTCTACATCAAACCTCCTCAGTGTCTAGGTCAAGCAATGATTTTCACAGATGATGGCACTGTCAGGTCAATGCAAGATCTGAGCACTGAGATGTGTGTAGTTGGTCTCTTACATCAGTCCCAGTAACAGTGATCTCTTTGGGATGGGGTGGGAGGTGCAAGGAAGGAGGAACCGACCTGATGTTACTTTATTGTGAGTGTGTAGGACCATAAACGGCCTTTCACAAAGAGATGGAACACTTGAGGATTGATTCTAGGACTGATCTGCGAGAGATGGATGCTTCCAGTCTGCCCCATCTCCTGGTGCTATGACGAGACTCAGAGGTTTGAACTAACAAAAGCATAGGAGTTAGAGAAGCTATTTATGTAAAAACACATAACTTCTTCAAAATAACTAGAGGGAAAACAGACACATTTGCCCATGTCCAAAGCAAATCTTGCAGCACTCAAGGGTAAAACAAACTTCCTCAGTCTCCATAGTCCATTCAGTTAAAACAAAATGATCATGCTATTTGGCATTGCGTAGCCTCTGAAATAAATAAAGGGGTAAAGAGGAGAAGATTTCATTTTTCACTTCCTGCAGCATAAATGAACATCCTGTTGCACGTAGTAGGAATCCAAAACAATCTGACTCATCATTTTTACAATGGTTATTTGTTTTGAGATCTTGGTCTTGGGTCTAAGCTTGAATTCATTTTACCTCAGAATAACCCCCTGAAAAGTAGAAATCTGGGTTAAACAACATTTTTTTTTCTGTTTGATGCCAAATAATTAACATGAATGGATTATTTGACCAGATTGACACTGGCATTTAATGTCATATTGACATAGCCATAATCTCCTATCTTGATTTATCTATTAAGAAAGTAAAGATAACAAATAAAGATCTCCAGGCTTCCTTTCAGCTATACAACTTTGTGAGACCTACAATCACTTTCAACCTTCATACTTTTTACAGACATTAATTTTCTCAGATATTAAAAAGTAAAAGAAGGTGATTAAGAGAAGGGGCTTCGATGGCAGCCAGCTTTGAGTTCAGACACTGACATGCCACGAATTAGATAGATTTAGCCTTGAGCAAGCTACTTAGGCTGTTGGAGTCTCAGTTTCTTCATCTCTAACATGGGATGATAATATAGGGACATCATAGGATTGTGGTGAGAAATAAATGAGATAATGCAAATAAAACACTTAGCATGGTGCTGGGAGCATAATAAAGGCTCAGTAAATGTTAACTATTTTAATTTAAAAAGGACTTTAAAGGACAAAATCAAAACAAAAAATACCATCTTCAAGTACTGTTTCATAAGTTTGCATTTCAACTTGGTAAGAGAAATTATAGTCAAAGAAATTGACATTGAATACATAGATTCTCATGGAAAGTTACTATTTTCATAAAATGAAAGAATGAAGATCTATAAAAATCTTCCTTCTATGAAAACATCAGACAATGAAAGCTTCCTCAGCCTGTCTCACTTCAATCTCAGGAAAAATTGTAAATGCCCAATTGTGGGAAGTATGAAAGGGATGAACCTTCCTGTTCCCAAGGAAGTTAATTAAGAGCATTAAAATCCCTTCACAGAGGCCCCTCTTCCCAAGAGCAGACTGAACATACTTTTAGATCCTGCCATCAGGGTGATGCTTGCAGTGCAACAACTCCAGGCTCACAAACCGAGTATTCTTATTTTGTGTTATTTTGTTGTCTTATTTTGCTTTGCATTCCAGTCTAATGAGAAAATTCACACCAAATACAATTTCATTGGGAATTTTTAAAGCTCCCTACCATTCAAGGCATCACTTCCAGGATGGCTCCAAGGACATGCTGTCTCGTTCTGCACCCACTGGCTTTTAGCCCCTTATATCAGTATTTATGGCATGTTAGCATCAGGCATGCTCAGTAGGAAAGTGGGAGAGCTGGGTCATGGCTGAAAGCACTCTCAGTGACTCTCTGTGCTCAGGTGTTTTCTGCAACATTTAGAGCCAACAAATAGAATATTTGGCTTAACAAACCTCTCATTTTAAAATTATGACCCTCTTACTTTGTTTCTAAAATCAAGCAAAGTCTGTTATGGGCTTTCTTTACATTTTGATGGGGCACAAAGTTGGAATCAGGAAGACCCAGGTTCAAATTCTGGCTCTTTGCACTGAATGCACAGCTGTGTGCACTGGGCATGTGATTTATCTCTCTGAGCCTCAGTTTCCTGAGATTATAATACATATAAAGTGATTAGAATGGTGCATAGTTATAGAAAACACTGAAGAAATATTTGTTTCTCCTATCATTTACTACTACTATTCAATCTAAAAAGGAAAAAAATGAACTCGTCTAACCCCTTCACAAAGCTGGTACCTAGTAAGCTTTCATATGACTTATTATTTTTTTCAAGTTGGTCTTAATTGAAAAGGTTCTTGTTTTAGAGATAGTACTCAGAGACTGGTCCAAGGAAGAACCAAAGAGATTTACTCTCAAATACATCTTTATAGCTTCATCACCATAATACCTAAGCATTCATGTGGACAACATCATTTCATCATAAATGAGAAGGTCGTCCTATTGAACTGTAATCCATCCATTGATTTATGGTCCCAAGTTCCTCCAAGGATTTTCACAAATGCCTGTGACGTTTCCTAGTGCTGGACTTTGCATTTGGATCTGTGATTTAGATGACAGATGTGTGAAATCATATGTAGCCAGACAAATCCCGGGTGATAACACATTTCAGGGGGCTCAAGCAGTGATGGATTAAGGCCCAATCAACCAGATCAGCTAATCTGAGCCCTCCTCAGTGACATTGGCCCTGATGCTTTAAAGGAGCACCCCCAAATAAATTACTTTCCAGAAATAATACTTTCTGCTCTGCATCTGATCTTACAGTATTTCCTTTTCCATAATAAGTCCCAATACCACTGGAGAAGCCCTGCATATTTCTGGAGAATTGATTATTATGTCTGGGATTAACATTTGCCTCTATTGACTGGTTAACTTTACTTTTAAAACCTAGTATTCCAAGTAAAAATTGGATTATTAATACGGACAGTTTGACTGATAATAATCATTTTTGAAAGTCTGATAAATGTAGAAGCTGCAAAGCCAAGGACTTAATAATAGCTTCTTAGATGCTAGAGAGTTCATTCCAAAGAAACCCAGCAACTCACATCCAGATGATACATAAAATCAAGACATTCCTAGGAAGAAGCTAATATAAGAATTTGACACTGAAGCCTTTCTTAAGAGTGAACCTTATGGCACCATGTATAGGTTTACGTTCAAAATAGATTATCTCACATACATTTTTATGGAAATAAGAAGGAGACAAGAAAAAAATGACACTTTGGCATAGCGATAAAGAAATACAACACAAGATAAAGAGCTATACGAAAAGAAAAAGCAGAGTGTTCTGAACCCCTCCACAAGGATCTCTTCAACTCTGTGCAGTTCATGCACCACCTCAAGAGTGTGCCCATTTAATTTCATAAAAGGCAGGCTTGAATGCTTTACTATTCTGTCACTTCTCTGGGCTTCTTATTTGACTTTTGCTGTCAGAATTAACTTTAGACAATTTTTTTTCTTTTAATGTTGCTTACAGTGTTATCCAAAATAGCCCCCTGCATACCCCAATGTATGTCAGCTGCAGGCCTTGAAGCAAGTCCATGCTGCATGCCTTGGATCATCAAGAAATTGTCTGTAGTAAGGATATGATGTCATTCGTTATGTTGTGTGAGACTGAGAAGCAAATAAACAAGTGTCTATGCCTCTATCTTTGATTTTAACTTGTTCTTCATTTGTTTCCTTACCTTTCTTTTCTACCCTGAAACTTCCTTATGCTATTGTCCTTTGGACCCCCTTAATGTTGACACTACTCAGCATAATAGTCTAGTCGTTCACCAATCTCAATCCCCTTTTAAAACAGGCCTGCCTCCTAACGATTTATTTTCTTTGCTGAAGTGCATTAAAACAACCTTTTACCAGGATGTTTCAAAGAGTAACCTCAATAGCTGCATTGCACCCTTCTCCCCTCATCCACTCCTGGCACTAAAAACAAAACAAATCAAAACCAAAAACCAGGCAGTAGTGTAGGTATGAAACTGAATCCTGGCCCATATACTCAAAGGCAATCAGAGTGAACTAAACAGAAATCTTAAAGGGGCAAGAATACAAAGCATTCTCATCCACTTTGTCAATTTTCCTTTTATTTCCAGGACTCTCTCTTTGTGGATTTCTTGGAATTTATATGAAGACAGATGTATGTATTCTTCTGAAACAATATTAGGCAGAAAAAGTAGTGACTAGGAGCAAGAGTAATAATGTGAAGGGAACAAAGGTAAAATTTGTAAGTCAAGTAGAACTACTCAGATTAATTTGGGGGGAAAAGATTATCACCTGATCCACGGATCTGCAAACTACAGCCCAAGGGGCAAATCCACCCTGCCACCTTTTCCATACCCATCGATGTACAGTCTCTAGCCGCTTTTGTTCTACAATGGCAGAAGTGAACCATTGTGACACAAACAGTATGGCATACAGAGCCTCAAATATTTACCATCTAGCCCTTTACAGAAAAATTTTGTCTATCTCTAATCTTCAGAAGATGACGTATAGTATTTAAAAACTAAACTACATCTGCACACTTGATTCTCTTATAATCTTTGAAAAATTACACGTTAAAATTTACTTATCTATGTTTAATATGGGAAAGAATGTGGAATGTGGCAGGGGTACCTGCACATGCATTTTGGGAGGTGTCCTAAAATGAAATATAAAACATGTTTGCTAGGACAGCTTCTTAAATACTCAGAGGTTTAGCAGACTTAGAGAGTCAGTGCTATAATAATGAAAGATTCAACTTGAAACCAAGAGCTAGAAGATAGAGTCCCAGTTATAACACCTTGGACAGGTCATTCAACCTCCCCCTTCTTCACCTGTAGAGTAGGAACTCTGATGCCTGCCTCCCAAGGTTGTATAAATCAAATGGAATTATCTTTACGTGTGTAAATCCTTTATTGAGCCATAAATTACAAAAATATAAGTTGTCATTATTGTACAGTGTCCAGAATGCTTTCCATGTACCTAATATTCTGAGCAAGGATATCTCAGTGAACCGATTCACGTAGTCGTGACTTTCCCTTAACATCAGTTGCCTCCCCCACCCCACCCCCAGGAGCTCTCTATATTTTATCAAAGCACCATTTCAAAGAAAGCGTCATTTCAAATTAAGAACTCTAAAACTGAGGCTCAACACATAAGATGCTCAGTCCAGGTCCACATCTGGGGGAGTAATATCAAAATCATCTTCATAAAAGTTTGTCATTTTCTTCCACCTACCATTTGCAGTCCATCTCATGGCATTTCTACACCTGACATTTCCTCCCTTAGCTGCAGCTTCGTTTGTACCTGTCCCCCTCCACTCCCTCTCTCCCTACTGTCCCCTTTCAATTCCACCCCCGTGTCCCCTTTGATCCTTTTCTCATTTCTAATTCTGAAAGCCCTTTGAGAAAGGGGGAGGGGAGGAAAACAAAAGGTTAATTTTCTCCAGCCTGCCCAGGCCGACTTAATGTAACAGAAGGCAGCAAATTGTATTGATTTAGTGACATGCAACTGTCCAGAAAGAGCTATTTATACATTATTCAGGACAAACACTGTCATAATGGACAAACAGCAGCAGCATCTGGGATGTTAATGTCTACAAATAAGATTATTCTTTGAAAGGATTAGGATGAAGCATTTTGTGTAATTAGATTTCTCCGTTTCAGGAATGAATTGCCTTTTAGCAGTAAAAGCTGTCACTGAGGGAGCCATTAGCTCCTTATAACTGAATTAAATGCATAATTAGTGACATGATCACATTAGGATTTGTTTCGTTTTTAACTAATCTGAAGGGGGAGGGGAGGGGGAGCGTTGGGGAGTGGAGGCGGTGCCATTTCCAGGTCACTGCGGCCTTCCTCAGCTGGGATAGGCCTCAGCTGGCGTGCTGAAGTTGGTAAAAGTCAGGCGTGTGTGAATCAGAGCCCAGGCCTCGCCACGGCGACGGCCGGGCTATTCATCACTGGGTGGTGGGTGACAGTGACTGATGGGCTAGGCCCAGGCCTGGCACTTCACCAGTGCAAGAATCATACGAGCCAGGGAACAGAATGACAGCTGGAGCGCTGTGTCAAGTGGTGGAGAGACCAGAGCTATTAATAATGTGTGCCACATGATCTCGGCCGCAAGAAAACAATGACTTAGACATTGGTGAGAATAAAGATTTTACATTTAGTCCAGGGGTGACTCTTCTCCTTGGCTCTTGTAGAATAAATCGCTATGCAATCAGCATGTATGAAAATCAGGCAATGCATATATTAGAGCTCAGCCAGTGAAGGAGGGGCCATGGGTGGGGATTTAAAAATCCATGCATTGGCTATATATGCTGTTAATCCCATTCTCCTAACATTTCTACAAATGCCTTGAGGTAGCAGGAGAGAATAAGTAAGAAGACAATGAGGAGGGCTTTCATGTTTTCTCATTCACTTGATCTTTCTGCACTTCTTTGCTGAAAGTCTACTGCCCTCAGCGCAGCTTTAGAGACTCTAAGAGGAATGAAGAGGTATGGGGCATTGTCTCTGCCCTCAAGGAGCTTACGAGAATTCAAAGGGACTGACTTAGTTCGTGCAGCATAATAAGTCAATCAGAGAAAGACAATTATCATATGGTTTCGTTCATATATGGAATATAAGAAACAGGGCAGAGGACCATAGCGGAAGGGAGGGAAAACAGAATGCGGAGTCATCAGAGAGGGAGACAATCCATGAGAGACTCTTAACTATAGGAAGCAAACTGAGGGTTGCTGGAGGGGACGTGAGTGGGGTATGGGGTAACTGGGTGATGGGCATTAAGGAGGGCACATGATGAAATGAGCACTAGGTGTTATATGCAACTGATGAATTATTGAACACTACATCTGAAACTAATGATGTACTATAGGTTAGCTAACTGAATTTAAATTTAAAAAAGAAAAGAAAAAAAGTTTTATCATAAAAAAAAAGAAGAAGAATTCAAAGGGAGCTGAGACACCAAGTGTGTGTTGTTGGTATACACTGACATTTTATTTACTTTGGAAGACTTCTAAATTTGTTTCTTAGTCTGAAGGTTAGGTTGAGAAGAAATGAGCAGAATAACAATGGAAGCTTGGTAAAAATGCTTCCATTCAAATTGCTTGATATTATACAAGACTTACCTCAGTAAAGGCAGCACTAGGTAATGGTAACCTGGGGGTGATTGCAGCCATTGAGTTTGTGGAGAAGGAGCTCCCTCCTGGCTCGGACTAAGCACTCTATTACTAGGGGAACTGGCAGTTGTTGGGTATTAGGTTCCACATGGTTTCAAGTTTCTCGCTGTAGTAATGGAATCCTTCTCCAAGGAACAGAGAAATGGAGAGCAACTAAAATGCTCCAATCCTTCAAAGATTTCCTCCCTTCTTCCCCACCACTGAAGTCGATACAATGACTTCATTTAGAGATCCACGATGGCCAGGATTTACCAGCCCACAGTCATCTTTTCATAGTGTTCATCTTGAAGCCAGGAGAAAAATTAGAATCCAAAAATTAGATTAATCCCTTTTCAGACCTAAATGCTCAGGATTCTGTGATTAAAATGCACTGTTACAGGTGACTAACATAACACAATAAAAAAAATGTGCTATTACAGAAAGAAAGATTTTAGCTCATGATTGGTAAAGATAGTTGCAAGGAAATGTCCCTGGTGACCATGATGATTCGATGAGATGTTCTTTGTGCCTTCCTAAGGGATGGCTTGAGTTCTATTAAGCTTCTGTTAACCTTTGCTATACCAGAAACAGACCACATCAAATCACCTTAACTAATAGCTCACCAAAAGTCAACGAAAGAGAAGAAAGTAGAAATTCTTATTTCTTAAAGATACCATTTGATAGAACTTAACTTTTAAAACAGACTTTTGTGAATTGCTTGAGAAAATATAAAGCTTTCATGATGTTATGCCTAGAAAATGTATGTAAAAATTCACATATAACCTTTATATATTGGTGAGCATTAAGATTTCCTGTTCTTTGAGGCAAATATTGACCTTGACTTCACCTCGGTCAATATTTACCTCTCAGGTCAATAGATCTTGATGTTCACCTCAACAGAAGTCAATATCTACTTATTATCTCATTTCTATCTGTCAGGTAGCAGTGTGTAATCAGTAATGTGAATTTTCTTCCCTTATGCATTTCCTGAGGTTAAGATGGGATTAATTTTGGACCTTATGCTTTCCATTTGCTAAGTACCTTCTTCCCACAGGAGTGAATAGAAGTTTTGTACAGAATATTAACTATGTATTGTCATCTTCTTCTATGGCTTGGTCTCTGCTACCCATCCCAAATTAAGGTAGCGCATGGGCAGAATAAAATGTTTTCATATGAGAACTTCATTCTTTACTCAACAAATATTTATTGTCCATCATATATCTGACAGCAAGCTGTATCTGGGTATATAGTTGGGATATAAGTAGACATATGGCCCATGCCCTCAGGAAGCTTACTGTCAAGTGTAATATTTTACAAATCCCAATTTGGAAGGATGTCAGGCATGCTACAGTAGCATCACTAGAAGAGTGTTTAAGGTTTTGCTTTTGGTTTTTTTTTTAAGATTTTATTTATTTATTTGACAGAGAGAGACAGAGAGAGAGGGAACACAAGCAGAAGGAGTGGCAGGGAGAGAAGCAGGCTCCCCATTGAACAGAGAGCCTGATGTGGGGCTCAATCCCAGGATCCTGGGATCATGACCTGAGCTGAAGGCAGACACCTAAAAACTGAGCCACCCAGGCACCCCTGTTTTGGGTCTTTCTGTTTGGGTTGTTTTTTGTGGGTTTGTTTTTTGTTTTTTGTTTTTTGTTTTGAGAAAGTATCACTTTTACAAAGAGCAGCCACATACCCAATGGTGTGCTGGTGAGCAGGCCTTTACAGGAAAAAAGGAGAAAAAACCCGAATTGTTGCATTTTTTTTTTTACTTTCATGGTGTAAATGCTCCTACCATGGTCAATTTCAAGCTACCATTGTGAAGTCACTGGTTGCGAAGAGATGCACAGAATCATCCAGCTGAGAACTGCTACCCTTTACCTACTATTACCTATCGTTAACATTTTACCCTCTTTGATTTCATATTGTTGCTTTATTCTCCTTCTTCTCTTCCTCCTCCTCCTCCTCCTTTTTTTCCTTTCTTTTCTCTCAGCATAATTTTCTGGGGAGAGGAAACTTTTTAAACACACAGATTCCAAAAACTCAAATCTGTAGAGCTGCAGTGAGTTTCAGGATATGTTAAAAATTCCACAGGTGATACAAGTGCATGTCCAAATTAAGCAACAGTGGCCTAGTCTAGTAGACCTCATATAATTTCACTTATTCAATTTTGAAATTTGGAACCTTATAGATTCCACCTTGGCCTTTATTCAAGGAAGAACCAGATGAATTTTCCTGGACTCTTTCACCATGCCATGGCACCCAGCCTTCTATCCACCTGGTTTCAATGTTTGGTTTGGCACAATCTATCCCTTGCCTAATCATTCTCTATAAAATCTGGTTTGAACTTTTCCCTCCTCACTCTATTCATGTAGAAAAATTACTCCAAAAGTCTCTGTACCTACTCAGAGTAACAAGTATCTAACCATAAACTGAAAGTAGTACATAAGGGAATAAGATATTATTATGCTGTTCAAATGATCAAGGAATACCTTTTAAGTCATTGATAAAGAACTTTATATGGGCTTTGACATTTTTTAAAATTATTATTATTTGCCCCAGGGTGGGCTTTGACATTTTTAATGCTTGTTAATTTACTCCTGGGAATGCTTTTGTAACTTCTGGATAAATTTAGCTGTTAAGCTCTGTCTTAATTTATATAGTTTCAGTAACAGATCTATTTACCAGACAGCTCAAGCTATAACTTTTGGTTGAAAAAATTCAATTGTAGACTTTCTCCATGAGAGCACTCAACCACAGCCTAGTGATGTATACACTGCGGTTATGAAGCCACTGTCATGTGAAGCAGTGCTGAGATGTAAACATCTTTACCCTGCCAGGTGGATATGTCCTTTGAATGTCAGGACAGCACCATCATGTGTACTCAAACTGCCTGGGAGGTATACCTGGGAACAGCATAGTTTTGAGGAAGCGCAGAGGTTTACTATTCCAAAAGACTTGCTGGCAATCCAGCTACATCACCTCAAAAAAGTTACCTAGACTCTGAATCACCATTTCTTCATCGGTAAGATAAGAGCGATAATAATAATAATACACACCTCACACTTTTGTTGTGAAGATTGAGATATCATAAAAAAAAATAACCTAACAAAGTCTGATGGTTAAAAGGACTGTAATAGATTTTATTTCCCTTCCCTCTGCTCACCACCTGCAACTACCACCCAGACTGTGATCACACCAATGGCAGTATTATACATACATTTTAATGTATCACATATATGCACATATACACTCATATACACAAACGAATATATAAATATCTTTATAAAGTGGGGACTAAAAAATGTAGAGTGATTAGGAAATGATGGTGGTAATGATGACAATGATATAAAAAAGAGAGAGAAAGAAGAGGATGAATAAAAAGGGGAGCTTACAGCAATTAAAAAAATCATCTGTAATCAACAGAACAGACTCATTGCTTGGATAAAAAGGGTGTTACAAAGTTATCAGAATGGCTTAATACTGGAATACTATAGGAAACAGAGCTCAATATTTTTAGAAAAGTGGTTAATTCTATTTGTTTACTTATAAAACACCAAGACATTAAATATTTTCTCTACATAAAGACTGACTTTATGGGTGCCTGGGTGGCTCAGTGGATTAAAGCCTCTGCTTTCGGCTCAGGTCATGATCTCAGGGTCCTGGGATCGAGGCCTGCATCGGACTCCCTGCTCAGCGGGGAGCCTGCTTCCTCCTCTCTCTCTGCCTGCCTCTCTGCCTACTTGTGATCTCTTTCTCTCTGTCAAATAAATAAATAAAATCTTTAAAAAAAAAAGACTGACTTTATGAAAATTTAAATCTCCAGGAAACAACCTAAAAAAACTTCTCAAGTAATAAAACTAAGGATAGTCACTTGTGAACATCAACCAAATGAAGAGTTATCAAGTCGTTTTCACCATAACATTTCCTTAGAGGAAGGGCTAACATAGAAATGTAACTTTTATGAATGAAATTTAGATTCATTCAAAAGCATCATAATACTATTTATACTTTCCAGAAACAGTCTAATATTTGTATATACTCACTTGGCATGATTTGTTTAAAGTTCTGTACTAAGCTCCAAACTAAATTCTGCAAAGAAATTCCCTAAAACCTACAACTCTCAGAGATGCTTCTTCCATATACCCTGGAAGGGTTCTTTCTTTTCACAGAACTTCAACAACCTAACATGGTTGAGGTATGTATGGAAATGATTTCAGTCTCATAATCTGATCTGCCAGTGGTTTGGGTGACTTGTTTCCACTGAGGGAGGACTCGGGTATTATAGACATTTCTGCAAACTAACTGTTCTCCCTCCCTGCTCAGCTTCATTTACCTGGAGAGGTAAATAACAGCCACCACAGAATTTCCCAGCTACTTTTCATTGTCTTATTACTTTATTTTTCATCTAAGATGTACAATATAGAATTCAGTTGCAAGAAAAACAGCTTCCAGTGGCAATGATACTCATTTCCAATAGATCTGTTAAGTCCGACACAGTTAAAATGGCGATCATTTCAGTTTTAAACTGACTGTGACGAAAATCAATAGATCTCTTTCACCTCTGAAAAACTGGGTTCAGATCTGAATTTGCTCTCAAGTGAAATCAATTTGGTGGCCTCTTAACCCAGTGTCTGGGAACCACTGGTCCCCATCACACAATCACCCCGTTGCTTTTATTCAGCCTGGTTACCTTTACTCTAGAGAGACAAGGGATCATAGGTGAGAGAAAAGCCAAGATGGAGTTGAGGATGAAAGTTGACTTAGAGGAAATCTGACAACTACCAGTCAGGTGACAGTAGTGCTTTATGGAAGCGGGTCAGGTTTGAGGAGGAGGAGGGGAAGGACAACAGATTCTGTAACTTGATGTCAGGATTCACATCTTCACATAGAGCTTTTCTCTTTCACTAATTCTTGGTATGCTGCCCATTTCCTTTTCTCTTTTGAAATTGAAATGAAATCTACACTTAAAAATTCACAGTGAAAGTAAAACTAGGTATTGAAAATAAAAAATTTTAAGGTTTATAAAATGTTATTTACAATTTTAAGTCTTCAAGAACCAAAAAGTTAGTAACACATTCCAAATCTAAATTCAACCAGGTTTTTGTGTAACAAACATGCTCTGACTTGGTTTCTTTGTTACTGACGCGTCAAGTAATGTGTATATATTTTAAAATATAACATATATGATATATATAATTCTTTTCTTTCGACAAAATTATCAGCCTCTATCATCAATGTTGAACAAATAGATATTTTCTTATTTATTTATGTTTGTTTGTTTGTTTATTTACTTGACACAGAGAGAGAGAGAGAGAGAGATCACAAGTAGGCAGAGAGGTAGGCAGAGAAAGAGGAGGAAGCAGGCTCCCTGCTCAGCAGGGAGCCTTGATGCGAGCCTTGATCCCAGGACGCTGAGATCATGACCTGAGCCAAAGGCAGAGGCTTAACCCACTGAGCCACCCAGGAGCCCTGAACAAATAGATATTTTCAATTGGACCTTCCATTGAAATATTTTTAATCCCTTCTGAAATTCGAGAATTCAGTTTTTCAATACAGTAAAGTGTTTAACTTATACTACTTGTGAAAATTATGCTTTGGATTAATAGTCAACCAATAGCTAAACCAATAGAAATACTTATCTTTAATAACAATAAAATAGGAACTCAAACCGAGAGTTTTAATTTACTTTTTTGGAACTCTCTTATTCATACTCAATTAAAAGAAATTTTTTTATTTTTAAAGTTGTAAAATCGCAATAAATTTTGGAGACTGAGCTTTTATATTTAATTGCTCTTAACACATTTACTTAAATAATTACTACAGTCATCTTCTTTCTCTAAGTTGTACTATAAAATCTAACTACAGTTGACCTTTGAACAACACAGGTTTGAATTGAGTGGGTCCACTACTATGCAGATTTTTTTCAATATAGTATAGTACTGTAAATGTTTTTTCTCTTCCTTATGATTTTTTAAAATACCATGTTCTTTTCTCTAGCTTACTTTATTGAAAGAATATAGTATATAATACATTTAATGTATAATAATATATATTAATATAATAAATGTATAATACATCTAGTATGTATTAAATACATATTACATATTACATTACATTGCATATTACATTTAATATGTGTTAATCAAATGTTTATGTTATTGGTAAAGCTTCTGGTCAACACTAGTTAAGTTTTGAGAGAGCCAAAAGTTATATGTGGATTTTTTTACTGCAAGGGGGTTGATGCCCCTAAACCCTGTATTATTCAAGACTCAACTGTATACAGAGCCATTGAAGGATCCTTGTAGTTTTGGAGATAAAGTCTGTTTTACTTAACTAGGCTTATAAGACTCATGATCTGTTCTTTTACTTTTTCAGTGTTCCTTATACTTTAAGCATAACCAATATTGAATTTCTTTTAGTGCCTCAAACTCAACAAAGTACTTTCTTGGCTTCTAGCCTTTGCAGATACCATTCATTGTGGTTTGCTATTCTTCTGCCTTTCATATCTTCACATGACCAATACCTGTTTTTTTTTTCTCTTTTAAGTACATAATTCAATGATTTTTAGTAAATTTATAGAATTCTGCAATAATCATCAAAATCTGTTTTTAGAACATTTTGATCATTTCAATAAGATGCTTGTGGTAGTTTGCACTCAATTCCCATTCCCACGCCCAGCTCCAGGCAACCAATAATCTACTTACTGTCTCTGCATTTTCTGGACTTTTCATACAAGCAGAATCATAAAATATGCAGTCTTCTGTGTCTTCCTTCATTCAGCATATTTTTCATATTTATCTATGTTTTATCTACTAAATACAATATCCATTATATGTATCACTTTTGCTCATGTATTCACCAGTAGTGGACTTTTGGACTGTTTCCAAACCAACTATTATAACTAATGCTTCCATGAATATTCATGTAAAAATCATTGTGTGAATAGATGTTTTCATTTCTCTTGGGTAGTTACCTATCAGTAGAATTATGGGTTGTATGATAAATTAGTGTTTAACTTTTGAGGAAACCGCCCAACTGTTTTCCAAAGAGGCCATACCATCATATATTCCCACAAGCAGTGTGTGAGGATTCCAATTTCTCTCCAACCTCACCAACACTTGGTATTGTCTCCTTTTGGTTATAGTCATTCTAGGGGATCTAGTACATGTGGTATTCATAATAGTCTTAATTTGCATTTCTAGAACTATTGATATTTGATAAAATTCATCTGCGAAGCCATCTGAAACTGGACTTTTCTTTGTGGGAATACTTTTAGTATTATTCAAATTTGCTATTCAAATTTTCTATTTTTTCATGTTATTTTTGGTAGTTGTGTCTAAGAATTTGATCATTTTATCTAAGTTTTCTAATCTATTAGGATAAAGTTTTTCATTGGTTTTCTTTTAATCCTTTTCATTTCTGTGAGGATAATAGTGATGTCCCTTCTTTTATTCTTGACTTCCTTGAGTCTTCTCTCTTTTTTGCTTGCTCAGTTTAATAAAGATTTGGCGATTTTTTTAAATTTTATCTTAGGAAAGAACCAACTTTTGGTTTCATTGATTTCTTCTATTGTTTTTCCTGTTTTCCATTTTTTGATAGATGTTTTATTTCCTTTCTTCAACTTGCTTTGGATTTAGTTGGCTCTCTTCTTTTTCTAGTCTCTTAAGTTATTTTCTGTGATCTTTTTTCTTTACTAATATAGGTCTTTTAACACTATAAAATATCCTCTGAATACTGTTTTAGCTATACCATAATTGTGTTTCCAATTTTAATCAATTTGGATTATTTCCTAATTTCCCTTGTGATTTCTTCTTTGATCTATGCATTATTTAGATGTGTTTCTTTTTTTTTCAACATTACATACAACTCTGTTTTCATAACAACCATGCATCATTACATCAGAGCATTCATGGGACATGCCCTCTTAACCTAAATTTGCAGTAAAAGATGTTTTCAGAAATAAGTACTTATGAAAATGACAAGCTAAAATAAGTTCTTAAGGCAAACAGCTACAAAACCTGGACAGAAGGCTCCTCAGTTTCTCATCTTCTAGAAACAGCTTCACAAATCATTAAGGAAATCAGCCTACAGGTAATCATAATAAACCACATTTCTTACCCATTCTTGAAGCCAATCTTTCTTGAGAATTGATCAAACAGCACCTGTTGTTGAAGATAGTAAGAAGGCCTGGCCCTGATACTTAAGCTTTGATCCTGGGTCAGTCTTCTGGCTTGGGCTGGTCAGGAGTTACTTCCTTGAGAATCTTTATCCATGAATTTAAGTAAGTAGGCTTTAATATTATCTTCTCTTTCAGGTTCTGCAACCTTTTCTGGCAGAAAGAAGTTGTGAATATCCATCTCAGATGCATTTACTGTAGCTTTTGTTTTTAAGACATAGCAGTGCATTTTGACACTGGAAAGGCAGAAGTGACCTCTGAAGGCAGCCAGGATGGCATGGATAGAATACAAATGGAAACCAATGGGAATCCCATAGGAAGTACAGAATAAAAAGTTGTAAGTGCCACCTTTGAGCAAACTTTCAATGCCACCTAGGAAGGGAGCTTCCCAAACCAGGATTTTGTGACTCTGGAGAAGACCACGGCTCTGAGGGACCACGATGGGTCCCATGCTAATTGCACAGAGTCAGCGAGCACAGAGAGCACTGGGAGCATTGGCACACTGCACACCTCTTGGGCTGTTGGCACAGACTGCCTCTCTGTGAGCCTGATGGTGGCTCCTCACGCCCCAGGCCTGTGGGGCCAAGCAGTGAGGACCAATTCACCCATTGCATGTCCCACTCCATAGAAGCTGTACAAGAAATTTCACCAGTTGCCTTCTTAGCACCATCACAAACGTCACCCTGTGGCAGCTTCGCTTGGTGCAAGTGATGTCAGCGTGGCAGAGCTGCCATCTTCCTGCAGCCCATCCATTTTGAACATCTAGATGTGCTTCTTTTTAAATCTTCCATAGATTCCTACACTTCCAAAATTTCTTTCAGTTGTCGATTTTTAATTTAATACCTCTGGATCAGAAAACATATTTTGTACAGTTTTTATTTATCAATCATATCTTGACGAAGCTGGGAAAAATTAGAGGAAGGCATGACACAGTGGCTGATGAAAAATATTCATAAAGAGATAGAAATTACTTTCAAAGTTCAGTCAATTTATCCTGCTTTTGCTTTCTGCTGGGTCTTCAGATATCTCCCCTGAGCATTCTCTAGGCCTCACATTGAGCCAGGAGCCAGTACAATAACTAGGCCTTTTCTCCTCTCTTGGGAATGTGCATAGCCTTTTACTAGCATGTATCCTCCAAACGACCAGGAATATGTGAGAGCTTATCAAGGCTAACAGTGGCTACCTCGTTTACCCAGATCTCCCTACTGAATTTCTAGCTAGTGTGTTGGTCTGTTGCTTACCCCACCCAACTCAATGACAACCTCAAGCTAGCTGTGAAGCTAGAATTCTCTGATTGCCACTGAGATTGCTACTGTTTACAATTTGTATGCACCTGCTCCAAATCAAGTCAGCTCCCTCAAGTAATTCCTACACCTTACCCTATCCTGGTAGAACCTCTATGCCAATAGAGCTAAAGAGCTAAAATCCCTATCTGTTACTTAAGATTGAGTTGTTTTTCTTGGATAAATGTTTCTAAATTTGTTGTATGTCTGTGGTCAATTTCTCAAGTCCTTAAATGGATGTTTTTGAAAGATTCATCCAGTTCTTTCACTGATTTTTGAGAAAAGGACTTAGCTCCATACTCGTCTATTCCAAAAGTGTCTTTCCAATACCCACCATTTTTATCATGTATCTAACACCAATTCCTTTAATATCACTTCGTAAGACTGAATTAAATTCCTCCTCAAAGTCTTAACTTATGACCTTGTGTTATTTCAAAGGATTTTTCACATCAGCCTCAGTTAATTATCTGTTTATTTATATGGCTTCCTCACCAGACTATAAACTCACGGAGGACAGGGTATATGTCTCTTCTGTTCACTGACTATTCCAGAAACTAGCATAGTATTTGACACATGAAAGACACTAAATGAAAATAATGGATTTACTTAGATTAATTAAATAAATTTAAATCCATAGATTCATTTATGGAGAGTAGTTATTGTAATTCCAACATGGAGATAGAACTGAGGTCATTTGATGGTTTCTAGCTATAATCTTTGACTCATACTACTTATCCAAAATTTCAGATGTATGTCAATGAATACTGCTGAGGGGAAGAAAAAATTCTGTACCTCAAAACTTGGCAGCTCAGAAACATTACAACACATTGTATTTTCCAGTGGGAGGGTCACATGGATGATCAGCCACATTGCAAGAGAACTTGCAGTTACCACCACTTGATTCATGAAATATAGTAACATTGACTTATTTGGGCTGGCAAATATTAACATACCTCTGAACATAAGTGTATCAAGATGCAGTACTGATAAATTTCAACACACACTAAAAGCACTGCCCTAAACTGTGTAAATATCTAGTACAGTGTCTTCATAATGGTGGGAATAAAACCTGTGAAGGATTTTTAGTCTCACCTTTAGTTTTTAGTTAGGAAAGCAAGAACAGACGCCAGTGCCATGCTTATTTTAGAACCTCTCAAAGACATGTCCTCTGTTTATTATCAGAAGGAGACGGGACCAGGGACAGGAAAGGACAGAACTTTCTCAGTAACTATGTGGTTGAATACAGGAAGGACTCAGTGAATGCTGTTTGAACAACATTTATTGAACACTTTAAATTTTATGCCATCAGTTTTCAAACTATGCTCCATGGATTGCCACAGAAGTGCCTCAAAGAATGTAGCTAAGAATCGGGGAGACCGAGTAAACAGGTGCCTGACAGCTTCTATTCTTTCACCCCAACTTTTACGTGTTTTATATATTGGAGTTTTGCATATTGGAGTTTATCATAATGTTTTTTGTTGGATTCATGGCCAAAAAAATATTTGAAAACTACTGAGTTGTATTATGTAAACACAACTGCTTGATATGTTTTAAAAAATAACTTTCTCACAGATGGCCATCTGACATATGAAAAGATGCTCAACATCATTAATCATTAGGGAAATGCTAATCAAAACCACAATGAGATATCACCTCACACCTGTCAGAATGGCTAGAATCAAAAGACAAGAAGTAACAAGTGTTGGCAAGAATGTGGAGAACAAGGAACCCTTGTGCACTATTGGTGGAAATAAAAATTGGTGCAGCCACTGTGGAAAACAGTAGGGAGATTCCTCAAAAAATTAAAAATAGAAATACCATGTGATCCAGTAATGCCACTACTGGGTATTTACCCCAAATGAAAACACTAACTCAAAAAGATATTTCACCCCTATATTTACTGCAGCATTATTTACAATAGCCGAGATATGGAAGAAAGCCAAGTGTCCACTGATAGACAAAAATATGCCATATATATGGATATACATGGGTATATTGAGATATATATGGATATACAATATTATATATACATATATATATATATAATATTCCCCAGCCATAAAAATGAATGAGATCTTGTCATTTGTAACAACATGAGTGAACCTAGAGGGTATTATGCTAAGTAAAATAAGTCAGACAGAGAAAATCAAATACCATGTGATTTCACTTATATATGGAGTCTTAAAAAAAAAAAACAAGTGAATAAACAAACAAAGAGGAGAAACAGACCTATAAATATAGAGAACAAATTGATGGTTGCCAGAGGAAAGGGGATGGGAGGATGGGAGAAATGGGTAAAGGGGAGTTGGAGATCCAGGCTACTAGTTATGGAATGAATAAGTCATGGGGATAAAAGCTACAGCAAAGGGAACAGAGTCACGGTATTGTAAGAGCATTGTACAGTGACAGGGGGTAACTACACTTGTGGTGACCTCAGCATGACATACAGACTTGTCAATCACCATGCTGCATATCTGAAACTAATGTAACTTTGTGTGTCAACTATACCTCAATAAAAATAAGTAAATAAAATAACTTTGTCACTGGATTATTGTGATTACTAAATAAAATTTTATATTTGAAAATACTTTATAAACTGTAAAATGCTTTTAAAATTAGATATTATATATGATTGCTGTCCTTGTGAAAGTTGTGGCCAAAGGGAGACCGCAGGGAGCATATTACACCATATATACATCTCAATCTCTTTGCCATTTATACTTCTATTTTTCTCTACAGAACTTTTTTCTTTTGGAGGCATTGATAGAATACAGTGAATTTGGTCCATTGTTGTCCATTATTGTCTCTACTAAGACAGAGCCTGCAGGGACAGAGTTTCATTGTCTATAGTGCTATCATAAAACAATGTCCCTCGAGAGAAAATAGAAAGAGTTGGAGGTTTTTTTGGTTTTTTTTAAAGATTTTATTTATTCATTTGACACAGAGAGAGAGATTACAAGTGGGCAGAGANCCTATAGTGCTATCATAAAACAATGTCCCTCGAGAGAAAATAGAAAGAGTTGGAGGTTTTTTGTTTTTTTTTAAAGATTTTATTTATTCATTTGACACAGAGAGAGAGATTACAAGTGGGCAGAGAGGCAGGCAGAGAGAGAGGAGAGAGGAGGAAGCAGGCTCCCTGCTGAGCAGAGAGCCCGAGGTGGGCCTCGATCCCAGGACCCTGGGATCATGACCTGAGCCGAAGGCAGAGGCTTTAACCCACTGAGCCACCCAGGCGCCCGAGTTGGAGTTTTTTAATTAAAATATATAGTTCTACTCTGTCTTTCTTGTTGCAGTGACACAAGTTAAGGAGGAACAATGTTTGTTTAAAATCTGATTTTATCTCCCAGCCCAGTGCCTTAAGAGAAGAAAAATAAGAAACCCTGTTATTNTTGTTGCAGTGACACAAGTTAAGGAGGAACAATGTTTGTTTAAATCTGATTTTATCTCCCAGCCCAGTGCCTTAAGAGAAGAAAAATAAGAAACCCTGTTATTCTGATACTAAAGAATGTTCTCTTAATTTCCTATTGTTGTGTACAAGATTTAGTGCTTACTCTTTAATTTCAGTGTCAGAATGTGAACTGTAATTAATTTTCATAAAATGGAAAGCAATAAAGTCAGATATTGCTGGCTGTAGAGGTTAAGATTGTATAATTTACAATTAGGGGTGGTGGGGGAGGAAACAGCCTACACATTAAATGAGTAATAATTCATCTTGGCTTCAGCTTCAGGATTATGAAAGTGGTCAAGAAAGCTGCTCAACAAAACCCCCAAATCTATGGGGTGTTCGGAACCTTCTCAAGAAAGTCTACCAAATTTGATGTCACTTCTCCCTATACCAACATTTGGATTGTTTTTATTATCATTAATTAACAATAATAATATGCATGGACTTAAATTACCACCTAATGAATCAACCTAAAACCTTTCCTAGGCATTATTTGCAACAAACTATAGATAATAGACCATAACTCTATATCAACCATAAAAAAAGTCAGCTGCCTACTCATTATAAATGCAGGTTTCCTTTATCTTACCATCAGAATTTCCATAGAGAAGGTGTGTTTCAAATTGGGAAATATTTGTATGGTGGTTATTTATAAGCCTTAGGCTATATACTAAAACAAAGGATGCTATATATAAAACTATACATATATAAAACTTTTCCATATTTAAAAGAAAACATATTCATGTTGGAGGAATTAGAATAGGCACACTTTTCTATCCTCTGTCTTGTTTGATTAAGGATGTGCTTCTTGGGGAATTAGACTATGGATTTTTCATTAGTCGTTAGTCATTAAAAGAGCAGAAAGTTAAACAGAAACTTACTCTAGAAAATATTGGTACAAACTTTACAGTTTACAAAGATCTTTCACATACTTGATCTCAATGTAATCTTTCTTTTGTTTTTAAAGATTTATTTATTTATTTTAGAGAGAGATAGTACCAGTGGGAAGGGCAAAGGAAGGAGGAAAGAGAATCTCAAGCAGACTATGCATTGAGCATGAGCTCGACACTGAGATCACGACCTGAGCCAAAACAGAGTCAGGCACTTAACCGATTGCACCACCCAGGTACCCCCCCAATGTAATCATTCAATAGCCCTAAGGGGAGGACAGTGTGAACTCTGATATTCTGTGTTTCAAAGAGAACACTGAGAAGTAAAGTTGCCCCTCTGAGTTCACACAACCAGTAAATGGCCAAACCAAAAACTGAATGTAGTTTTAGGACTCTAAATTCAGTCCTGGAAACAACATAGACAACAATAGCTAATAAGATCAAGAAAGAGCTCATTATCTGGTGTAGACCAAATCTCACAGAACTGGGCTTGAGGGGCACCTGAGTGGCTCAGTCGTAAAGTGTCTGCCTTTGGTTCAGGTCATGATCCCAGGGTCCTGGGATAGAGCCTCGCATCAGGCTCCCCGCTTTGAGGGAAAGCCTGCTTCTCCCTCTTCCACTCCCCCTGCTGGTGTTCCCTCACTCGCTGTGTCTCTCTCTGTCAAATAAATAAAATCTTAAAAAAAAAAAAAAAAAAGAACTGGGCTTGAAATGTATTTTCAAATATAAAGGGAAAGAAGATGGTCCCCAGGCATTAAAAGGGGAACAAGTACAGCAACCTCAGGTATTATTTTGAAAATGAAAGGGAAACAAATGATGATGACAATGATGATGAAATATCAGGGAAAAGAACAATAACCAAGTTGCAATCATTCCCAACCTACTGAAAGGTCCACAGTCACAAGACAGGTTAATACAGAAAAGACACAGAAACTATATGGATCTTAGCTTTAGGTGCAATTAATTACCCACTGTTTATTTACCCTATAGAAAGGAATACAAATTGGACATGTTGGGTCCCCTATGGATCTTATTGCTGGGAGCTGGAAAGTAGGTGACTGGTCAACGCGTGGTTACAATGGACATGAAAAAGAGCCCCACGTTGGAGCAGTGAAAGATTACAAAATAGTGATTATTTTATATGCACATTAAAATTAGCGTATGTATGAGAAAAAACCTAGAAGAAAATTAAATCACATTGTTAATTTCAAATTTACCGAGAGGTAGATTTATGGGAAATAGTCCTTTTTTTAACCTTGCATGTCTATATTACTTGATTTGTAGTGAACAGTTGTTGCTTTAAGAAAAAGAAACTAAAAATGATGATTACACTTTGTAAAGACCTAAGTTGCAGTCTCTCTAACTTTCCATGAAATATATTAGTTGATCTGAGAACATTGTTCAAATTAGGTGTCAGGGTAGGCCTACATTCTAGTCTCAGTTGACAGAAAACTTTCTCCAAGAGGCCTTCCCTGACATAGACCACGCACCGCTGCTCTAAACGGGGTTCCTGCACATGCCCCCTGCTAGCCCTTAGTCTTCCTCCTCCATATTCCTTCTCACAGCCTGTAGCTACATATGCATGAGTGAGGTTACCCACAAGCTGCACTTAAACCCGGGCAAGAGGGATTCTATCCTAGGTCCCTTGCTTTACAGAACCACACATATCACAAATATCAAAATGAATACACTATTTTTTTAGACTCCAAAGAAAGATGGTTGAGAGTTCAATCTATTGAGTGAATTATGGAAGAGGGATGCACTGAGAAAGCTACACCATGCAGGACAGAGCATGCTGGGCTGAGAGCAAAGGAGCCTGTGTTGGTTGAGGAGGAAGAAAACCTTAGCCTCTGCCCTGGGAAATGGATAGCAAGAAGCCCCCTTTGTTTGACGTTGTTGGCCCCAGAACACCCAACACAGATAGGGTTTCCCAGATGACTACACTCCACTCCTCTCCTCTACAGCTGCCTAAAAGGGGATGAGAAAGTGAGTCATGGGACCTCCCAGCCCAGCTCCCTGGGCACCTGCACAATGTCTGTTCTATGCCAATGTCTGATTCAGTCACCAACCTGAACACAGCCTACCTTCTTTCTTGCTCTATGCCAGAAGCACCTTGTTGTCACTCAGGGTCACAGGTGTAAGGACTGACTTGGGAGAGAGAAGGGCTCCTTTAACCTCCAGGTTGCAAGGAAATCCTCAGGGTTTGACCCCTGAGGTTCCAGAAGAAAACATGAACTGAGCCAAGGTCAGAGCTTATCACTTTTAAATATTTAAATATTTGATACATGGGATCCACTTTTTGCCCCAGGCCCCAAAAATATCAGATGCAGATCTGATTATTATTTTAATGACTGTCTTCCTTGCTAATAGATATTCTCCATAAAATAAAAGTTCATATTTCTTTTATTTAAAACCCTAGTATGGGGTCTAGCACAGCTTATTTATTATACTTAAAACCCTAGTATAGGCTCTAGCACACAACAAAGACTTGTAGAGTGAACAAACAGCTAAAAACAAAGTGTTGATATATAATATAGCCATGTGCCTTGCCCTAAAAATGCTTGTGAAAAAATTAGTATCTATATAAAAATGTTTAAAAGCAAGTAGAGCACAATGAACATTGAACATATAATTGGAACTGGTAATTCCTGTAATCTAGATCAGAAATGACATTATTATATGTTCTGATCAGCATCTACCACCTTGCAAGCCGTTAATAACTGAGAAATGATCATTTCAACTCGGCCAGCAGCCAACTTCAGGTAAGTCACTTTCTTTTTTTTTTTTTCATTTTTTCAATTTTTTATTGTTCCCCCTTCCCTGCTGAAAGCTTTAGGATTTTTAATTTTATTTTTTTTCATTTTTTATTCTTTGCCCCAGGGGTACAGGTCTGTGAATCATCAGGCTTACATCTTTCACAGCATTCACCAAAGCACAAGTCCTCCCCAATGTCCATAACCCATCCACCCTATCCCTACCCTCCCACCCCCCAGTAACCCTCAGTTTGTTTTGTGAGATTAGGAGTCTCTTATGGTTTGTCTCCTTCCCCATCCCATCTTGTTTCATTATTTTTCCCTCCCTACCCACCACGACCCCCCACCTTGCCCCTCAAGTTCCTCATATCAGAGAGATCATATGATAATTGTCTTTCTCTGATTGACTTTCTTACATGATGCTCTCTACCAATGGGCAAATGAATGCCTCAGAGTTCAGCAAGCTCTTACTAATGAACACGTCCTTCTCATAAGTTTTGAAATAATATGATGATTCACGTGTAGGAGTTTGTAGATATAAGAAAGGACAAAAACGTAGTGACACAAATTAAGGGAAAAACATATGTGAATCTACTGGTGGAAAGAAAATGTGTTAAAGGACAGCTAAACTTATTTTTCATCTTTAATTCATTTCTTAGAGCCTTGAAAAAATATTTAAACAACATAATAACAAATATTGCCAGAGCGCTGGCAACTCTTGAGTAAAAGAAAGAAATGGAGCAATGTTAGCAACAGTCTGATTCAGACTAGCTTAACTATTTTATATTTGCCTTATGATTTATAAAGCTTTCATTACCATTGTCTCAGCTGATCTCACACATACCCTGTGAGGTAACACACTGTCCTGTTTAATGATGAGAAAACTGAATCAGACTTTCATTAGAATGTTGGCTGCCTTCTCTTTTCTCCTTCCCTTGGTTTGTCCACACCTCCATCCTCCTTCACATTGCCTTAGATGTTGGGGAAGGAGGATCCCATCCCTAGCCTAAGGGCTAGTTCTGATTAACCAGGCTAACTATAGTGATCCCATTCCCCTTGCCAATGGCTGGCTTCGGCAGTGTCATGTAATGCAATTCTAGCCAATGAGCATGAGGATAAGTCTGAGGAACTTTCCTCTCTCTTGGAAAGAGACAGATCATGGAAGACCTTTTTCTGCTTATTTGATTGGGATGCTAGAGATTGCTGCAGCCATTTCACAAAGAGGTCAATGACCCAAACCTGATATTTCCAGTTCTAATCTTTCCCCCATACTTCAGATAGTACATCCATCTGCCTGTTTGATAATCCCATCTGTATATTTAATTGGTACCTCAAAGTTGGCATATTTAAATCAGGTCACCATCTCATTAAGTGTCACTACCACTCATCCAGATGCTCACTGGTGAATCTAAATCTATCAAGTCCTGCCAATGCTCACACTAAAACATAGCCCACATCTGTCCATTTCTATGCATTTCCACAGTTACCATCCTCAGCCAGGTCCATTGTCTTTTGCCTGTGTTATTGCAACTCCCTGCTTCCGCTAATCTTCCTGCTTCTGCTCTAGCCATCTTCAAAATTTAGCCTCCAGGCACCAGCCAGAACCAACTTTAAAAAAAGTAAATCAGGTCATATCACTCCTTGTTGAAAACCCTCAATTAACTTTTATTCACATTCAGAATAAAATCCAAACTCCTTAGGACAGCCTATGTGGCCCTATAATACCCCAACCCCATTAGGTCTATAAATGCACCTTCTATCCTTTTCTAGCTATTAGAACACATCAAGCTGATTCCTGCTTTGCAGCCACTCCTTCCTCTGCTTGGTATGTCCTCTCGCTCACATTGTAGAGTCAGCTTCATCTTGACAGGTTTCAATTAAAATCTCATATTTTCAAAAGGGTCTATCAGTCTGAACTAGCTCCCACATGCACAATCTCCATCACATCACTCAGTTGTATTTTCTTCAGAGCCCTATTATTATCTCATTCATTGATAATGTGCTTAGTACCTGTTCTCCTCACTATAATAGAAACGTCATGAAAACAGTAACATTTTCTGTCTTGTTTATCAGCTTTACCAGGGCTGAGAACAGTGGTTAATACAAAGTTGGCGCTCAATAAATATTTGTTAAATCAATGAATGAATGCCTGTCACTTTGCTGAATGCTAGAAATATTAGAATAAATAAACAGTGTTCCTTCTATGAACATTCTGCTTAATAATTACTTCTAGAATTTTGCTAGAGATAGTGGGCTCAGAATTTAGATAAAGAAGTAGGACATCTACCCAATAAGAAACACTTTCATTAAATTATGGTGTGGGTAAAAAAATGACCTCATTATTTTAATCCACTGAAATTTGAGGGCTTTCCATTATAACCAATACCTACACTGATTAATACAGACATTTGAGTGGTTTTTATAGTAGTTGATATGCCCTGAGTGAGACAGAAGAAAAGGAGGTAAAGAGAAGGTGGGAAGGTAGGAAGGAAGGGCTTGAGGAAGAGGAAAACGTCAAGGCTTTGGGACTAGGGGAGGTCACTGACCAGAGAGAAACAGAAAATAGCATGATTGAGTAAAAGTGGTGAGAATGCTGGAATTAACAGATGACATACAATTTTGCCTTGAGCATGTTTATGACATATACATATTTATTTATCAAGTCTATTTATCAAGACTTCTCTATCAAAACTGATTAATATTACATAAGCATTTTTTATAACCACACCCACTTGTCTTTTCTGCTGTCAGGCCAAATCTATCCCAATCATATTTAATCAATACACTTTCCTTGAAAACTAAGTATGTAGGATTTTTTTTCTACTGTGTCTCTATAATATTATTTGATGTTTTCAGTTCTACATTCCATTTGAATCTCCCAGTGTATTGGCTAGCTCACCCAGCTTTGTGAGTATTCACAAAATTCCTAAGCTTCCATATTCCCATTTAATATGGTGACTAAACATTAATTAATGCCATGACCATCAAAAATATCTATACTGAAATGGTCTTGTTAGCACTCTCCATAAATGTTTGCTTGACCAGATATAAACCCACCTGACAATATCCTCGTGCATCCACATTTTTCTTCCACGTCCATATAGTATCACAGAAACTAGTAAATTCTTTACTGAATATAGGATATATGAGGCCTAAAGCAGCTTTTCCCCAAGTTTGTTCCATGTAACACTAATCCTGATCAAATAATTTTGAGGGATAAAAAACACTGCCTGATTCATTATTTTTTCATTATTTTTGCTTTGGTGAATGCTGTGAAAGATGTAAGCCTGATGATTCACAGACCTGTACCCCTTGGGCAAATAATAAAAATAAAATTAAAAAAAAAAAACAAAAACAAAAACAAAAAAAACACTGCCTGAGTCATAAAGCATGTTATCCTAAACTGTGGTGACTCCAACTTCTTTTTTTGAAACATTTTTTATTTATTCATTTGAGAGAGATAGAGAGAGTGAGCAAGAGCACAAGCAGGCTGGAGGGGCAGAGGGAGAAGGAGAAGCAAACTCCCCACCAAGCAGGGAGCCCACAGGGCTTGATCCCAGCACCCTGGGATCATGATCTGAGCTGAAGGCAGATGCTTAACTGACTGAGCCACCCAGGTGCCCCCCTAAATTCCTTTTTAAAAACCTTACAATGAAAAACCTCATCAATTTTTCAACTATAAGTGATCATGGATCTCTTTGTTTTTCTTCACAAAAAACCTGTTGCCTTCCCATAGAATTGGTATAATTTGAAGGTAATATAGATAAGATTGCAAGTGGATTGAATATTGGATATGGGCAGAGTCAAAAACTCCAAAGTTTTGAACCTGAGAAATATGTTTGTCATCTGTTGAGATGTGAAAACTGGAGTAGTTTGCGGGAAAAAAGGTGAAACCTTGAGTTTGGTGCTGGACATGCTAAGTTTGAGGCACCTGTTAGACATCCAAGTAGAAACCTGAAATTAAGGAATAGTTTTCTGTTACATCCTCTACCACTTAAGCAACTAATTTATTGGCAAAATGACTCTAGATTATGTATATACTCCACTTTTACAAAATAGTCACTCATCGTTATTGTATTTTGCCTCTGTGTCAAGTAAGCATGATATTTGTCACCTATATGACTAAGAACTTTGTGGTTACTTCCAACAGCAACAGTAATTCTATTTTTCTCTTTCCTCACACAGATGTCCTTTCATCTTGAGGTTTGTGGATTTTCATACCTTTCATTCAATTATATAATTCCTTTGTGGCATATATAACAAACTACCAAAAGCTAACTGACTTAAATAATATCCTTGGTGGTGGTGCCATCATTGTCATCATTGTTAAATTATTTTTAAGTATCTCACAATTTCATGGGTCAGGAATTCAGGACTCAGCTGGAAGTTTCTTCCATTCTACATGTCACTGACTGAGGGCACTTGGTGATACTCAGCTGGCAGAGAGGCTAGACTGGATAACTCCACTTGCGTGTCTGGTGTCCTAGGGGTGATGGCTGAAAGGCCAGTCACAGCTGGGGTCCCCTTGTGAGACCTCTCCAAAATGACTGCCTTAGGCTAGTCAGACTTTTTACATGGTTCAGGTATCCTAAAGAAACAGGAGGTGAAAGCAGATGATCTTTTAAATCCTAGGCTCAGCAACTGTGATTTTATCTCTTACATATTCTATTAACCAAAGCAGTCACATAACTGACCCAGACTCAAAGGGAGGAAGGGAAAGAGCTCAAGTCTAAATGAGAGAAATGTCAAGGAATTTGCAGACATATTTAATCTGATACACATTATCATTATGGCCTGACTCTCTACCATTTGCTAGCTGTGTGACAAGACTAATTATTTAACCTTTCTCTGTCTTGGTTTCCTTGTCTGTAAAATGGGGATAATAAATGTATTCATTCAACAAATATGTATGGAGCATATATTATGCAGCAGATGACCGAGAGCAAAAAGGAAAATAAGCTGGTCTATGCTTTCAAGTGGTACACAATCTAGACTAATAGAAGAAAAGATGTGCATTCATTCATTCTTTCAACAAATATTTAATATCTACTTACAAAGCACCAATAGAAGCATCTGTGTAAATCCCTGCTGTGTAACAGAATGGAATCAAGGCTGTAAAGGGCAAGTTTTTTTCTCAAACTGTACTTTAATTAAATGGGACCTTAAAATCATCTATTTCCAAATTTTGGTTGGTAAACACAGAGACTTGACCTGAGCATTCTTCTTTCAACTGACATTTAAACAAAAACCCTAGTTTCTTTTCTGGGTTCCCTCATCTTCATACCAGTTAAGAACTATACAACCACAGCCCACACAAACACATAACAAAAATAGTAGGATACTCCATTTCTGGGGTTTTTTTTAATGTAAATCTAAAATAAGTTTTTCATTTCATTCAAGTTGAATCATTTTTACACTGAATTTGAATGTCAGATGAGATGCAGGAACCATGCAGAGGCCACTGATTGAAGAGCTTAATAGAAATGACATGTACTACCTGAAACCTCTCATCTTTACTAAAAACCCCTTTATGAATGCAGAGTCAGGTTGGTGCTTGCTGACAGAGCCTACCTGGAGGTTTTCAGCCTCGTTTGGTTTTGGCATTTCAATAATCATTTCAACCATTAATAACCCTTACTCTAAATCTTAATGAATAGTCTTTAAAAGAATAACCAAAGACTAAAATAGACTTCAATGTCATTGCTTTATTGATGAAGGAGATAGTAAAAGCACACATTGTCAATGTTCTGAAATCATTTTGTAAAACTCTTAAACAGACACAGATAACTGGAACTGGAATACAAAGTTATTGATGTTTTTTTGTCTCTCGTCATCTCAGGCTTATACATTTGACAAGATACATAAAGATTTGGTCACTTTGTATTTCATTACATTTGTATTTCACCACAGGACACTCCTAAGACTTAGTTTTTAAACAAAACACTGCCTGTGATTTTTATATGCCTGTTTTCACGTAGTAGATATCCAATAAATAAGTTTTAAACAAATAAATACATTCTTATTTGCATGCCAAGCAGAACTAAGCAACAGGGGAAAATGGTTAGGTATATGCCTTTGAAGTGAGACAGGACTGTGCTTAAATCCAAGCTGTGCCACTTCTTAAAAGACTAAGTTTCTAAGCTCAGACTCCATGTATAAAATGGGAATAATATAAGCAGAAACCACATAGAATAGCTGGGAGAATTTAATAATCAATTAAAGCACTTAGCACAGTGCTTTGATATTGCCTGTTTCCAATAAATGACAGTTGTAATTTTGTCGTTCTCACTGTTACTTAGGGAAGGCATTTAAAGATGCACCAAAACAGTGTAACAAATGTCCCATTATTCCTGTCCCTGTTTGTACTTCAACACCCCTGCCTCGTCTTAGACATGTTCTTTGGTGGTATCTAAACCACTGCAAAGAAAGACAAGGAAGAATGAAGATTTATTGAGACAAGAGTATCAGAGTTCCTTGGGATAGGGCTCTATCCTGTGACTCTTCAACCTAGCTCTTCATACATAGGAGATGCTCACTAAATATTTTTGATGATAGTAATGAGATACTTAATTTTCATGTGAAACACATTCAACATATTTCAAAGCTATTAATAGCAAATTGATAACTTTATGCAAAAAAGATAATCTTTTAAAAAATTCTCTTAAAATAAAATGAATTTCATGAGATTGCACATAAATAAAGTATTAAACTCTATTATTAACATGTAAGGAGAAGGTTGTTGTCTTTTACAATGTCTAATGACTATTCTCTCAAATCTTTTCAAAGTGTTCTTTGTCTCATGAACAGCCAAGCCCTGCCTTGTGGAGGCCTGCACTCAAAGTTACTTTTGAGTTATAAGCTTGCAACCCTGGTGAGTCATGTCTCAGAGTGAGGTAAATACCAGCCCACATGATAATGTTTTTGTCACACTTGGAATAAAGTGGTTGAAAATGGTGGATAAACTGCTGATTCCTGAGAATTAGCTGGTAGTAAAGGGTACTGTGTTCACATTTTATACAACTGATGTGTCATAAATAAAAGGGAATAAAATCCCTGCCACCCACCCAAACCAGATCCTTCATTCACCCTTGAATATGTCCTCTTCGTGGTATAACTAAGGCTGGAAACCAAGCCCCAGGTTCCTCACATGGATAGTCCTTTGGCATCTATTACACATACATTCTATAAGGAGGAAGACTCTTCTGAACCTTTCCTCTTTATAAGCAAAAGACCCACACACACACTTTTCTTCTGTGAGAGTTATCTCATCTCTGAAAAGGCACCTTCACCCTCTGGAGAATCTCTGGAAGAGATTCCAATGAGCTGGAAGAGTAGATCTGCAGACTCACAGCTACAGTTCCAACTTATCCTTCTCAAAATCCTC
Source organism: Ailurus styani (assembly GCA_002007465.1). Classification (NCBI taxonomy): domain Eukaryota; kingdom Metazoa; phylum Chordata; class Mammalia; order Carnivora; family Ailuridae; genus Ailurus; species Ailurus styani. The sequence continues at coordinate 325,270 of LNAC01000361.1, forward strand.
AAGCCAGTCCACAGAGTTGAACACTCCCAGAAGGCAAAACAAGAACTTCTGGTGCAGTGGTCAAGTCTAAATAGCTTTGGAATTTGGGCGCCTGGGTGGCTCAGTGGGTTAAAGCCTCTGCCTTTGGCTCAGGTCATGATCTCAGGGTCCTGGGATCGAGGCCCGCATCGGGCTCTCTGCTCCACAGGGAGCCTGCTTCCTCCTCTCTCTCTCTCTCTGCCTACCTCTCTGCCTACTTGTAATCTCTCTCTCCCTGTGTCAAGTGAATAAATAAAATCTTTAAAAAAAATAAATAAATAGCTTTGGAATTTGTAGGATAATGCAAAGCCTCTCTAGCACAGTCCAATTTCAGAGAGCCCATTTGATGAATATAAGATTACATCCCACTTTTAAACCCACTTAATTGCCTTTGTGTGCTTAGAAGTGTTTGGAAATACGATGTTTGGTTTGAGAATGCAGACTGTGTGGTGTTCCCATCCCTCCTTATCCTTTACTTGATGGACAGCTCTTCAACAAGGTTTTTGGCCCCAGACTGGTTGAGAGAGAGGTGAGGGAGCAGGCAGGGGGGAAGGGGCAGAGAGGGAAGGCTGGCACTTCAGGAGGCAACTTCCAGTCTGCTTCCTTTTTTCAGAATTTCACAAACCCTTCTAAGAAGCGCAATCCTCCCTAATAAAACCAGTCGCCTCTGACATCCTGGCTGCTCTATATTAAACTGGCACCAAGGCACTTAACCTGCTGGATCGCCTTTCTCCAGACACCTGCCCAGCAGCAGACTAAACAAACAGGGATTCTCCACTGCGCAAAAGTTGCCTTCTTTCACTGGGTCTCCCATCTGTTAAAAAGCCATTGTCTGAGAAAGTGTTCGGCTAGCTGGGGAGCGGGAGCGATTGCACACTGAACTGCCCCCTTTTCCTCATAAAAAGTCCTCGTTAGCATTTTCTTTTCTCCCTGGTTTTCATTGCCTGATTTATTCATTGGTTTCACCTCTTCTCCCCTCCCCCTTGGTTCGGGAGGAGAGCCTCCTTGTCTTCAGTTTCTCAGGGGTCATGTCTTTTCAGTCACCAGGACAATACCCGCTGCTGGCATCTGCTTCCAGATCCAATCAGCCATATTGTGAACACATCCTGCCAGAGAATTGTTCCTCCTTTTGCTCGGCTTTGTTGCCAATTTCATGCCATGTATTGCTCCATGTTTTGTGCTTCATGAAGCTGTCACGGGCATAAAAGTGGCCTGACCAGGGTCGTAGTAAAAGGGGTGGGAATGAAACATCCACCAAAATGTTGAGCAGGCCACCCACAGTCCACACACGCACACACACACACGCATGCACGCACACACGCACATACACACATACACCCAGACACATACGATCCCAACACTCACACCCAGCCCACACATACCCACCCTCTCCACGCAAACACACACAGTCCACACATTCACAAAATACAGTCCACACACACTCACAATTCACACACTCAATACACAGTCACATCCCCACACAATTGCTGCATAGTCACAACATAGACATGAACACATGCAGATCTGGGGCCCTCACACATTTTCTTTACTTTCCCCGTGATTTAACTGGCACCCCAGTGAGACACATTATGCTTCTCCAGAAGGGTAAACAGTTTTATAAGGAGACATAGAGTTTTATTCCTTTAATAATGATAAGGAAGATATTAAATTGGAGAGGCGAATGTTGTAAAAGTTTAAAAAAGAGTTTAGATTTTTTTTCTTCAGGTACTTCTAGTCACACAAGAATAATAACAATCCTTTGGTGCACAATCTTAAAAACACACCAGAAAGTGCTTTACAAGGTAAATTAAACTACTCCAGATTAAAATGAGAACATTATACAGTGCATATTCACTTTTTTGAGGTACTAACCTCTCATAAAGAACAACAATATATAAACAGAAGGAAATGTCAACAAAAACATACAAATTAACCACTTGGGTTTGGGAGGAAGGTGTCTATGAGTCCCCTTCTCTCTGAGTTGTGGTCCCTGGATACAGGAGTATCCCGACCTATCAAGAGGCTCTTTGTGAAGCATGGATTAGCCTGCCAGAGCACAAAAGACTAAACTCTATTGCAAAGCTTTGCTGAAACCCAGCTTTCAGGAGGAAGGAGGAGAGCTGGGGTTGCCCGTCCCATCACCCAACGCCCCACAGATTGAATTGGGCCCAACTGCTGGCAGCCAGCCAGCTCAAGGGAAGTTGCCTTTCTCTTTAGTGTCGTAAGTTAAGGGAAAAGAGGGAAGGAAAATGGGGGATGAAAACTCAAAATCTTCACAGTGGAAATTTCACTGAAGTTTCTCATTTTATTTCTGCACTGTATTCTTCACTTTTATTTCAAAAAGGTCTAGAGATTCTTAATGTAGCCTCTTTACAGTATACTATATCTATACTTAGAGTTTCCCATGTTTCTATTCTAGCACCATGAGTAGGTCCCCTTGCCTTTTTCTGTGAGGGTATTTTCTGGTTGTAGTTTGTCAGCTGTGAATGCCAGAGAGTTTTAGAAAGAGAAGAGCCCTATGCATGGACACACGGAAAGGCTGCCTGCCGGGGAAATTCTCCTTTTCATCTCCCCATCTCTAACAAACTCATGCAGAGGCCTATTCTGGTGCTTAACATTTCCATCCTTGGAGTCCCTTCTCTCCAGAAAGCTATTAGCTATTAGTCATTATCATACATACATACATACATACGTACGTACGTACGTACGTACCAAAAATGCAAATCTATAACCCCCTGAGTACATTAAAACAAAGTTTTTAGCATTCACTTCCACCAATAATCACATGAGTAGGGAGTAGATGTTTCCAAATGAACAAAACAAAGGATGGGTAAACTGAATCAACAGAATAAAGTGTAAGAAAGACGGTTGGAAAACCTAAAGACCTGAAGCACAGGTGCTCGGAAGCAAGCCAGCTTTGCTTCTCTGTAGGGGATAGAGAGCGGCAGGATAAACCTGCCCCAGGAATGAGGGAGAAGAGAATAGAATGCCAAGACAGCCAGGCTGAGCTATGCGCTATCTCTCTGCTACGATTTTAGAATTACTAAAGAAGGTCTCCATACCCCAACCCCTTGGCTGAGACATGATATTCCAGTTGGAGCTTTATTTAATTAGCCAAAAACTTTAGTCACAACTTAAGGGCTTCACCCTGTTATGAACTGAATGTTTGTGTCCTTCTCAAATTCATATGTTGAAGCCCTAACCCTCAATGTCCCTATTATTTGGAAATGGGACCTCTAAGGAAATAATTAAGGTTAAATGAGGTCATAAGGATAGGGCTCTCCTCCAATAAGATTAGTGTCTTTAAAAAGAAGAGAACTCAGAGAATGAGCTCTAGCTCTCCATACACACAAAGAAGAGGTCATGCGACCACACAGAAAGATGGTGACCACCTAAAAGCCAAGAAAAGATGTCTCTGATGAAACCTACCTTGCTGACATCTTGATCTTGAACTAGGAGCCTCAAGAACTGTAAGAAATACACTTCTGTTGTTTAAGGCACCCAATCTGTGTTATTTTGTGAGGGCAGCTTGAGCTGACTAAGACACACCCCAGGGCGAAGTAAGGGAGACTCAGTTTCAGTGAAATGGTAGAACATATGAGCATGATATGCCACTATCAAAAATGGGGTATCCCTTCACAGACTGCCCTGGGACAGGATTGTTTGGAGGTGGGTCTTTTCTCCACCCTGACCTACCTCAATCCTTACCCTGACCTCCTATCTTTTTAAACCCCTTAACCCCTCTGAGTAATTTCCACTCCTAAAATGTATTTCATCAGGGTTTTCTGAGAAATAGGACATGTCACTACCAAAAAGTAACTTACACAAAATCAAAGGGAAGGAAGCCTCACTCAAGGAACTACTAGAAGCTTACATATTACCCATCTCCCCTGGGAGCAAAGTCTGGACTTGGCTCCCATTCAACTTCAACTAGACATTGGTTGAGCATCTACTATATCTCAGCTGCTACAATGAGCTCTGACAGACAGAGTATGTCACAGCCCCCGCATGCAAAAGCTTTGAATCTTGAGGGAAACAGGCACTCACATCAAATGTTACAATTCAATATATATCACAGTATAAAAACTGTTCTAGGAAGAGTAGAATGGAGAGTAACTTCCCAGGAAAAGCACGTTCCACCTGTAAAAGGACGTTCCTTTTGCAGGTGAAAGGACCTGGTGTAAGAATGAAGAGAGGAATGTGCGGTAAGGTTGAAACATAAGATATAGAGACACACAGGATGGGAGGGTTAGGATACTGGGTATCAAGCGATAAAACAAGTGAGGGCCATCCTGAGAAACTGCTTTCCACGGTACCCAGGACTGGAGGATGACAGGAGGCGACAGTAACACCTTGGTGATACCAGTTCTGAAAGAAAAGAAGATGACCCCAAATACTGATTTCCTAACCTAACCCCTGCCTGCTACCCCAATCCTTTGTTTCTCTTGTGACTTCATTATTTCTAACTTTTTCAAGGGCCTTTTGAAATTTTAAAAGCATCCAATGTAACCAGAGTCCAAAATATGCTCTCTCTCTTTTGTCATTTCATGAATTTTTCTTTCTTTCCTAGCCCTATATACTTTTTATTTATGTTTAATAAGGACATCGAGCCAGCAAGACTCGTAAGAGGGCTGGAGCCAGCTTTGTGCTCTGTGTGATCGTGTATGTGTGTGTTAAACAATTTCATGGACATCTGTCATGCACAGTTAACTTTGCATTGCTGCATTTTAAGTGGTGGGCCCAGGCTTGGCCGGCAGTGATAAAGTAGCTGGCAGTTTTCAAAAAGCCACAGGATAACAGAGCATGAATCATAAAACACACTACTGTGTAGCAATATCCAAGTTCATTCAATGCAATGAAACCATGCAGAGGCCCTTTATCCCCAGCTAATTATGCGGAAACGTCTAAGACAATAAAGCATCTGGTGGTCTTTCTTCCCCGTTTCAATTTTTCTCAATATTGTGACAGGGGAAAGTATTGTGCCTTTCCCAGGGTAGTTGCAGTGAAGAGGAGTAAAAGCAAGGGTCAGGGAAGAGCAAATAGATGAATTTATAACTTTCTTTTTATTTATTCCTTCCCCATTGTCTCTCTCGAAGTCTTCCTTGAGGGCTGTATTTTGGGATCACTATTCTCATTGCACTCTGCTGGAATCCCCTTTTCTCCCTCTTTAAAAAAAAAAAATACCACCCAAACTGCCAGACCTTCTATGATTCCCTATTGCCAGTGGGGCTCTCTTCCCCAATGAGCATCCAGGAATTTAAGTCTAAGATTTATAATCACTCTCTGGACTCAAGCTAAGGGAAGGGTTCATACTTCTAGGAATGAAACCTAATACGTGATTTACTTTCTAAAAGGAGGTGATGAGAATAGTCCTTGTGATTAAGGTTTTCCCAGAGAGGGTCCCCTATAATTGCCTTGCACATGCCTCTTTTTGCCATTCTCTGGAAAACACACGCAAATGCCATGTGTTGCACTCCTGGGGGTTTTGATGAAAGCCCCTTTATAGCTAAGCGCTGTGCAATGAGACCCGAGCCAGAGTCTGATGAGGTGACTAATTGGTACCACTAGCTTAAAAAGCTAATAAGTTAATTAGATTAACTTCGTTCATGTTTGCACAAGGCTTTGAAGAGGGAAACACTATAGGAGTCCTAAGCTTCTCTGAATTGAGATCTGATGCAGCTTCACGCTGAGTACAAGCTTTCCTCTGGAAGGACATGAGTCTATTGTGGTTATATTCTGTTTTGTTTTGTTCTATTATTTAATTTCTCAGCCACCTCCCAATCTTTCTCAAAAGCCAAATTAAAGTGACATAATATGCCTTCAGTGTCTCCTAGTGCAACATTTTTAGTCATTATAAATCTAAATTTCATTCATACCGTTATGAATGTTTTTATTTTCCCACTTTCTCTAAGTATTATTGTCATAACATCCAAATCATTTTAATGGTAACTCAAGAGTCAAGTCAGATTCTTTTTAATGCAAAGATAGAAATGATTACAAGGCAATTTAACTGAGTACTATTTGCATTTTCTTTGGATGGCTTAATTATCCCACCGTTTAAAAATCCAGTGAGGCCCAGATTTACAGTACCGTTGTTATTTGTGGAGTTTTAGCATTAAGTTAATTTTGTACACATCATCAGCGCCCCCCTTATCTATCTGCCTGTCTGTCTATCTATCTCATGTATTCAGCAAACATTAAACAAGATGTGTTTGCTCAAGATGTGATGCTCAAGAGATACATGGGGATGAAGACAGCCCTCAAGGAACTTTTCATCTAGGTCATATAACATCTCCTCTGGGTAAAGTACCTCAGGGCAGAGGAAAGAAAGAGATGATTGAGCTGAAAGACCTAGGGAAGACTTCAAGGACAAGATGGCTTTTGAACCACAACTTAAATCATTTTGACAAGTGGAGATGGAAGAAAGGACATACTCTGAGTGAAAGAGACTGCATAAACAAAGTTTCTGACAAGAAAGGGCACATGGCACATCCAGTTAGCAGAAAATAATGCAGTATGGCAGAGGCACACATACAGAAGGAAGGGAAAGATAGGGCTGAGAAAGCAGGTGAGACGGGATCAGGAATAGTCTTTCTCAGGTTCATGGTTTTTGTACGTTTGTCTGAGCAGGAAAGGATGCAGGCAAGAAATAACTGGGAAGGTCACTGAAGGCATTTTTGAGATTGTCCCTTAAAAGGCAATAAAGATCCAAACCTAAAGGTGGCAAAGGTTAATAAAAAAGGAAGGGGAAAAAAAGATGCATCAAATACTCATGAGACTGCTAAGTGAAAAAATTTTAAGAGTGGATCACAAGTCAAAATGTATAATTTAATCACATAAAATCATATTTTTTATTTTAAAAGATTTTATTTGAGAGAGAGAGAGAGCACAAGCAGGGGGAGGGGCAGAAGGAAGGAGAGAAGCAGACTCCCCGATGATCAAGGTGCCCAACTTGGGGCTTGATCCCAGGACCCCGAGATAATGACCCTAGCCTAAGGCAGACACTTAACCAACTGAACCACCCAGGTGCCCCAAAATAACATTTTTTAAAATAAAGTTTTATCATCTCTGGATGGTAAGTTTAAAAGTGTCTGCTTAATGGGCACCTGGCTCAGTTGGTAGAGCATAAGACTCTTGATCTTGGGGTCGTGAGTTCAGCCCCAAGGTAGGGGTAGATTTTACCTTTTTTAAAAAAAAAAAGGATTTGCCAAACAATCCAGTAAAGAAATGGGCAGGAAACATGAACAGACACTTCTCCAAAGAAGAGATACAAATGGCTAACAGACACATGAAAAAATGTTCACTATCACTAGCCATCAGGGAAATACAAATCAAAATCACAATGAGATATCACCTTACACCAAGTTAGAATGGCAAAAATTAACAAGACAGGAAACAATAAATGTTGGCAAGGATGTGGAGAAAGGGGTACCCTCTTCCACTGTTGGTGGGAATGCAAGCTGGTACAGCCACTTGGAAAACAGTACGGAGGTTCCTCAAGATGTTAAAAATAGAGCTACACTACCACTCAGCAACTACACTAGTAGGTATTTGCCCCAAAGATACAGATGTAGTGAAAAGAAGGGGCACATGCACCCCAATGTTCATGGCAAAACTGTCCATAATAGCCTATCTTTGGAAAGAGCTGAGATGCCCTTCAATAGATGAATAGATAAAGAAGATGTGGTTCATATATACAATATTACTCAGCCATCAGAAAGGATGAATACCTACTGTTTGCATCGACATGGATGGAACTAGAGGGGATTATGATAAGTGAAATAAGTCAAGCAGAGAAAGACAATTATCATATGGTTTCATTCATATGTGGAACATAAGGAATAGTGCAGAGGCCCACAGGGGAGGGGAGGGAAAACTGAATAGGAAGAATCAGAGAAGGAGATGAACCATGAGAGACTCTGGAGTCTGGGAAACAAACTGAAGGTTACAGAAGGGAGGGGGGTGGAAGGATGGGGTAGTGAGTGATGGGTGTTAAGGAGGGCACGTGTGGTGATGAGCACTGGGTGTGATATGCAAATAATGAGTCGTTAAACACTACATCAAAAACTAATGATATACTATATGTTGGCTAACTGAACATAATAAATAAATCAGATGAAGTGATGATGGTCATGCTAAAACAAAGTGTTGAAACTCGAGGTGGCACAGTAGATAAGCATCACAGGAATTAAAGGTAAAACTACTTCACAACATAACTAAGTATAGCTCTGGGCCAGATGCTTAACTTCTCCAACTCTATTTTCTCATCTGTAAAACATGGTAATAATCATGCCGGCTTTATAAGGTTCTTGTTAGGGTAAACAGAGATAGCCCGTGCAAAGAGCCTAACTCACGTAAGATACTCAATCCATGGTACTCTCTTACCCCCTCACGACCCAGTGTTAGAACCTATTAGAGTGTCTGTATAAAGGCACAGAGTGAGAGCATCATGACAAAATTTCTCATTACTCACTTCACCTGGGAAACTTTAGAAACCCAGATTGTTCAGGGAAAAAGGACAGTACCAAGCAGCCCTTCCTATTCTGGAAGTATACTGCATCCTTGCTTCCAATGAGTTGCTTCCTCCTCCTCCTCCTCTTTAGCCTCCCAGGATGGAGTTCTCTGCTGCATGCAAGCTTGGATGAAGACACAGAAATACTATCTTTGTCTGTGTTCGTTTGCTAGGGTAGTCATGATAAAGTACCACAAACTTAGTAGCTTAAAAAAAACCAGAAATTTATTTCTCTCACAGTTCTGGAGTCCAGATGTCCAAAATCAAGGTTTTCATAGGGCTATGTTCACTCCAAAGACTTTAGGGAAGAACCTTTCCTTACCTCTTCCAGCTTTTGGCATTCTTTGGCTTGTGGCAGCATAACCCTCATCTCTGCACATGGTCTTCCCAGTGACTCTCTGTGTCCTTTTCTGTCTCTTATAAGGACACTCTATTTGGATTTAGGGCCCACCTAATCTAATCATATTGATCTTTATCTTAATTACATCTGTGAAGACCCTATTTACAAATAAGTTCACATTCTGAGGTTTCCAGTGGGTGAACAAGAGTTTTGAGGGGACACTATTTAACCTACTGCAATGTTTTAATACTTATTTTTTTATTATGTTATGTTAGTCACCATACAGTACATCATTAGTTTTTTTGTAGTGTTCCATGATTCATGGTTTGCACATAACACCCAGTGCTCCATGCAATACGTACCCTCCTCAATACCCGTCATCAGGCTAACCCACCCCCTCACCCCTCCCCTCTAAAATCCTCAGTTTGTTTCTCGGAGTCCATAGTCTCTCATGGTTCATCTCCCCATTCAACTTCCCCGTTCCATTTTTCCCTTCCTTCTCCTAATGTCCCCCATACACACCCCAATGTTCATAGCAGCAATGTCCACAATAGCCAAACTGTGGAAAGAGCCAAGATGCCCTTCAACAGACGAATGGATAAAGAAGATGTGGTCCATATGTACAATGGAATATGACTCAGCCATCAGAAAGCATGAATACCCAGCTTTTGCATCAACATGGATGGGACTGGAGGAGATTATGCTGAGTGATATAAGTCAAGCAATGTTTTAAATCAAATTGGTTTTAAACTGAGGGTTACTGGGGGGTGGGAGGGTAGGGATAGGGTGGCTGGGTTATGGACATTGGGGAGGGTTTATGCTATGGTGAATGCTGTGAAAGGTGTAAGCCTGATGATTCACATACCTGTACCCCTGGGCCAAATAATACATTATATGTTAATTAAAAAAATCAAATTGGTTTTTCTGTCAGTTGAAGAAGCATAAAAGAAATGATAACCCTGTAGCAACAAGCATACCTAGTGCCCAGATCTTGTTTTGGGTTTTTTTTTTTAAGATTTTATTTATTTATTTAAGAGAGAGAGAGCATGAGCAGGATGGGAGAGGCAGAGGGAAAGGGAGAAGCAGACTCTCTGCTGAGCAGGGAGCCCGATGTGGGGCTAGATCCTAGGACCCTGGGATCATGACCTGAGCCAAAGGCAGACGCTTAACCCACCAAAAAGCCACCCAAGCACCTTGTATCTCAGTTTCTAATACCATTTACCAATTAAAAGAACTAGGACTCCTTTCAGAGATGGCCAATTCTAGGACTGGGGCAGGAAATATACAAGATGATCTTGGAACATCTTCCAGTGTCAGAAAGTAACGACGTGCTGACACACACACACACACACACACACACACACACACACACACACACACGCACGCAAGGATGGAGATGTGTCAAAGGAGCACAGTATCTATATGAGTGACCCTCATGGCATACCACCTGAACAGATGAACTATCTACTTAAGTCCAGTCGACCCACAGAAATACAAGAAAGAATAAGTCACATTGTTTTAAGCCACTAAGTTTTGGCTTTGTTTTATAGCAATAGATAACACACATAACTTTTCTTCTTATTAAATTGGTAAAGATATGTTTTTAAAGTGTTACTGCCATTAAGAGTACATCAAAATATGGCAAGTCAATATTAAAACTGTTACCAGCACCGAATGCATAGGGGAAATATGCATAACAATAATTATAATAATAGCTGACACATGGAATATGTAGTATATGTACTGATGTGACACTTGAACCCCTGTGGTCAGGCTCTGGTGTTCATGCTTAAATTTTAACCCATGGGCTATACTGCCTCTATTTTTTGCTATTAGTGCATTTGAAATAAAATGTATAAAGTAAATTCTCCAATAAATAATGTTGGAACAGCAAAAAAAGAAAACCTGTTACAATTTTTCTGGCAAAAAAGAGTGTAGAAGCAACTAAAAGTGTTTCCAGAACTAGAAATATTTGAACAGCATAATAAATAAAGTAGTATTGATCTATAGCATGAAGTATAAAATAAATATCCAGGAGTAGTCCATAGTGATATACATAACATTTGAATAGATTAATAAATGGGAGACAGACAAATCTTCATTGAAGAATTCAAAATAATTTATGTAGCTACTCTATCTACCCTTACAGGAGGGAGGGGGTCATGATTCCTAGGGCTTATGTGGGCTGCACATAGTGGCTTCTTTCCAAAGCATACAGTATGGAAAGGGGGTAGAAACAGTAGCTTTCCAGTGGAGAAAACTGACAAACACTACATCAGTGAGGTGACCAAGGGTTAACATCAACAGTCATAAATCATGTTGATAGTATGTACTCTTCATATGATGTGATAAAAATGGCACTTTACCTGTGTGGTTTCCCTCCCAATAACCCATAACCCCAGTCTTATCATGAAGAAAACATCAGACAAATTCCCATAGTGGGGCATCCTACAAAGTATTTGACCAGTACTCCTCAAAACTGTCAATGTCATCAAAAACAAGGAAAATCTGAGAAACTGCTACAGCCAAAAGGACCTTAAGAGACATGATGATTAAATGTAATGTGGTATCCTGAATGGATTCCTGGGACAGAAAAAGGACATTAGATAATTAAGGAAATCTAGGGATGCCTGGGTGGCTCGGTTGGTTAAGCATCTGCTTTCAGCTCAGGTCATGATCCCTGGGATCAAGTCCCCAGTCAGACTCCTTGCTGGGTGGGGACCTGATTTTCCCTCTGCCTACCACTCTCCCCCTCCCCACTTGTGCTCACTTTCTCTTTCTCTCTGTGTCAAATAAGTAAATAAAATCTTTTTTTAAAGATTTTATTTGTTTATTTGACACAGAGAGAGAGATCAGATCACCAGTAGGCAGAGAGGCAGCCAGAGAGAGAAGAGGAAGCAGGCTCCCGGCTGAGCAAGGAGCCCAATGCGGGCCTCCATCCCAGGACCCTGAGATCATGACCTGAGCCGAAGGCAGAGGTTTTAATCCACTGAGCCACCCAGGCGCCCAATAAAATATTTTAAAAAAAAAATAACTAAGGAAATCTAAACAAACTCCTGGTGTTAGTTAGTTATATATTAATATTGGTCCATTAATCATAACAAATGTATCACACTAACATATGATATTAATAAAAGAAGAAACTGAATATGAGATACATGGGAACTTTTTGAACTAGGTTTTCAGTTTTGCTGCACATCTAAAACTGTCCTAAAAAATAAAATCAATTTTAAAAACTTATCGTTCAAGAAAATCAAATTGCACCCATTCCCCTTATACAATGGTATAAATTTAAAGGAAGCTGATGAGGACAGAGATTGTGTTTGTTTGTTTGCTTTGTCTACTGACATAACTTTTTTTTTTGCCCCAGGGGTACAGGTCTGTGAATCATCAGGCTTACACCTTTCACAGCACTCACCATAGCACAAACCCTCCCCAATGTCCATAACCCATCCACCCTATCCTTACCCTCCCACTCCCCAGTAACCCTCAGTTTGTTTTGTGAGATTAAGAGTCTCTTTGTCTACTGATATAACTTAAGAGGTTACAATGCATTGTTGCATCTTGGAGGCACACAATAAATATTTTTTTATTTCTAATAATCTATTTATTCCTCACATAGTTACTGAACAACCCCTACATACAAGCCTTATACCAAGCATTGGGGATAAAACCTTATTTGAAATCTATTTCCAGATCTCTTACAGAATAATTAGTTTTAACAGGAGATATTTCTAATTTACAAGATATGTATGGCATTAGCTCTGCTGTTCCAATCCCACTATTTGAGATAGGTTTCTTCTTTTTGATGGTGACCAAAGAAGCAATATCCTCCTGTTTTAGGCTTTTTAATTGTGTGAAAAACTGGTTTATTAAATAAGCTAGAAGTTTCAGTAAATATTTTTGAATGAATTAAAATATAAATTAAAATGTACAAAGAAACTTACAGGGGCTAAATCTATTTTCTGAATTCCCATTTCTCATTCATTTGTTCTATTTGTTCTTCTTGGCATGCTTCCCATTAGGGAAAGAAATTCCTTTGAGTAAAATGTTGCTGAGCATTTTAAAACTTTCTAGGTCCTTCAACCAGTTTATTAATGAATAACTCCAAGGGCAGGATATTTCTTTGTATGTAAACACATCTCTTTCCCACCCAGTGCACTCATAGTTATTAGCACAAGGACCTCACGAGACACACTTCAGGTCCATTCTAACCAAACCTTTCCAGGGGATGAGTGACCTAGACTCAGGCTAACTCTACATAATGCCAAATACCTGATGATTCAGGAAGCTATTCACGTACTCACAAATCGTTAGAAGCATCTGATTACAAGTTTCAATCTTGCCATTGTTCATGGCTTCCTTCATGGTTGGCAATTTTCTATTTAAAATATCAGTTGACTTGCTTGCATACTTAGAAATGAATAAGGCCTTATATTCTTATTTTTTAATCCATATTTTTAAGTGTAGGGTTAAAGGAAGGCAATATTTTCAATGTTCAATTCTTCCAGCTGAGAAAATTCACCCTTTTGACTGAAACTCTGAGAAAGTTTAAACATAAACATCTGAAAAAGAAAGAAGGAAGGCAAACAATTCTGAAATGAAGAAAATTTAGAGCACAAGACTTTAAAAGGTTTCTTGATTGTCAGAATGTAAGGTACTTGGATCACTGAGCTGAAATCACTTCCCCATGTCATGGAGGAGAAAATATTAGAAAGAGTGGCCACCCACTATCTAACACTAGTGATTTCTGTGAGTTAAGAAGTGATCAGATCATTTAAAATGTTAATTAAAATTTTAACATTAAAAAATGTTAATTAGAGGTGTGCCTGATGGCTCAGTCAGTCAAGTGTCCAACTCTTGATTTTGGCTCAGGTCATGATCTCAGGGTCGTGGGATCAAGGCCGACATTGGGCTCTGGCTGGGTATACAGCCTGCTTAAGATTCTCTCTCTCCCTCTCCCTCTGCTCCAAGCACTCCCCCTTCCCTGCTTGCCCATGCACTCTCTCTAATAAAAAATAAAATAAAAATGTTAATGAGAAGATACTTATTTAATCATTTTGTTTTTGACAAAGAAGCAAATACAGATATAACAATAACTTTTCCAGTATAATCTGGTGCCACCAAAGGGACCAAGCAGGTACCCCAAGAGACCCATGGAACCACTGGTGCTCTTTCCACCTTAAGGTACCACAAGCTACAATACACTGAAGATTATTTATTAAACACAGGTCATCACGGGGAGGAGCACATTCTCCTTTCAAGACTGTTTTTCCATCTTTTGTTGAATTAATTGTTTTTTAAGTTAACTATGCCATTCATTGTGTTTTACTGAACACTAAGAATCTGCATGGACACACTTTGGCATCTATATGAACACAGGTATGTATAAATTAGTCAACAAGGAGTCTACACATGCTGCCTCTACTTTTCTACTTTTATTTTTTCAATAATCCTCCGAGTTTAGCTTGCACTCCCACTATTCTTCTCTCTGTGATCTCATTATTAACTCTCTAAGTAATGAATCTATTAGGCTTTTCTCTCTCATGCCCTCTCTGACTCTTCTGGTATACTTGTTCCTGTCAAGCATCTCCTCCTTTTTGAAACTCATAGTCATCATGGCACTAAACCATCCTCTAGTCTATTTTTCTACTTTTCTTTACTCTTCCTCATTCTCCATGACTGCTCTTCTTCCTCCATCCTTTAAATGGTGGTGTTCTACCCTTAGCCCCACCAGACTCATCAACTACTTACTGGACCTTCCAAATAGCAGCCCCTTCAAGCCTTTCATCAGCAAGTAGTGCCATGCTTTCCTTCTTTCTTTCTCCACCAAATAAGCTTTACTTATTTTTCTCAAGACAGTTAAAACACCATAAAGTTAGTCTTCCTTATTGAAATTACCAACCCTGCTCTGTAGTCTAATAGTACGGACACATGTTATATGTTATTGGAACATGAAAAGGCCATCTACAGTAGTGGTGGAGTGTGAGCTCAGCAGTTAGACTGCCTGCTTTTAAATCTTGACTCTTCCACGATATGCCTCAGCTTCTTTGTGGGGAACAGTTTGGGGGACTATTCAATACTGATTTCCTACAGTGCAAATGCGTTAATATATGTAAGAAGTCTAGAACAAGTACCTAGGACATATTTAGATCTCAATAAATGCTAACTATAAGAGTTATTGTAGCATGTTACCATACTGACTTAAAATTATTTACTTGCTTGTCTTATTCCGTTATAGAATATGAGAACCTTAAGGACAGAAGCAGGTCCCATTTAAGTTTTATACCCAACTCATACCACAGAGCATATAACAGGCATGTAGACTGTTGATCAAAAGAGTACCTAGGTAAGAAGAGATGGAGAATGAAATAAAGTGATATTGATCTGGGAGCATACTACAGTTTCCCTGGCCAGGCAAAGATATGATACCCTTATAATAGTGTATTATTATACTACTAAAAGACTACTAAAAATAGGAGACTACTAAAAATAGAAAGACTACTAAAGACTACTAAAAATAGGAAAAATAGAGTAATAGTAAAAGATTTCAACCACCTGGAGAGCTTTAGGAGACTACAAATGCTGAAAGCAGGGCATCAGATGAATAACCGACTTCCCCGAAATACAGAGGATAATGAAGAAATGAGAACAAAGAATGTAATTCAAACCAACAAGATAGAGCCATTTGGAAAGATAAAAATAGAATTTGGGATTAATCAAAGGTAATAAATGTGTATTCTGTAGCTATCACAAACGCCTATATACTATATTTTTTTCTCTTCTGTCACCTTTCTATCTTCCTTTATAATTAATTTGCACAAAGATAGCTACTTCTCAGTTGTTCTTTTGCTACTCTTCCCTTTAAGAGTAATTAAAGGGAAAATATCATATCTTTCTTTTGTGTGTATGTGTTTGTGTATTTGAAAGCACACATAATTTTATGTTACAATTTATTTTCATATATTTATTTATTTTAATTGTTTTATTAATATATAACGTATTATTTGTTTCAGGGGTAACAGGTCTGTGATTCATCAGTCTTACACAATTCACAGCACTCACCATAACACATAACCTTCCCAGTGTCCATCACCCAGCCACCCCATCCCTCCCAACCCCCTTCACTCCAGCAACCCTCAGTTTGTTTCCTGAGATTAAGAGTCTTTTATGGTTTGTCTCCCTCTCTGATTCAGTCTTATTTCATTTTTCCCTCCCTTCCCCTATGATCCTCTGTCTTATTTATCAAATTCCTCATGTCAGTGAGATCATATGATAATTGTCTTTCTCTGATTGACTTATTTTGCTTAGCATAATACTTTCTAGTTCCACCCATGTTGTTGCAAATGGCAAGATTTCAATTTTTGATGGCTGCATAATATTCCATTATATACATATACATATATGTGTATGTATATGTATATATACACACATATGCACACACACATTCCACATTATCTTTATCCATTCATCTGTCAATGGACATCTAGGCTCTTTCCATAGTTTGGCTATTGTGGACATTGCTGCTATAAACATTAGGATGCACATCCCCTTACAGATCACTACATTTATATCTTTGGAGTAAATACCCAGTAGTGCAATTGCTGGGTCATAGGGTAGCTCTATTTTTAACTTTTGAGGAACATCCATACTGTTTTCCAGAGTAGCTACACCAGCTTGCATTCCCACCAACCGTGTAGGAGGGTTCCCCTGTCTCCACATCCTCGCAAACATCTATCGTTTCCTGACTTGTTCATTTTAGCCATTCTGACTGGTGTGAGGTGGTACCTCACTGTGGTTTTGATTTGTATTTCCCTGATGCCAACTGAGGTTGAGCACTTTATCATGTGTCTGTTGGCCACTTGGATGTCTTCTTTGCAGAAATGTCTGTTCATGTTGTCTGCCCATTTCCTGACTGGATCATTTGTTCTTTGGGTGTTGAGTTTGATAAGCTCTTTATAGATTTTAGATACTAACCCTTTATCTGATATGTCATCTGCAAATATCTTCTTCCATTTTGTTGGTTGTTTTTGGTTTTGTTGACTGTTTCCTTTGCTGTGCGAAAGCTTTTTATCTGATGAAGTCCCAGTAGTTCATTTTTGTCCTTGTTTCTCTTGCCTTTGGCAATGTGTCTAGGAAGAAGTTGCTGCAGCTGAGGTCAAAGAGGTTGCTGTCTGTGTCCTCCTCAAAAAATACCCTATCTTTCACATGTTGCCTCTCTCACAGCATGTCATGCAGTCCCTTTCACCCAGGAGTTAGTTAACATTATTGACTAAATGAAAAGGAACCAAGGGGTGGGGAGTATAAATAGAAAAGAAAGGGACATATGATTGTCAATTTGCTTGTGGAATTAGCAGGATTTAGTAACTTTTTAGATATCCTAGGATAACAGAGAGGAAAGAATAAAAGGCCAAATATTCTTGTCAGGGGACTAAGAGAAGCTGGCACTTTTTTTTTTTTTTTTTTTTTTTTTAGGATTCAAATGACATTTTCAGTCTCTGATTTCAGAAGCAAGAAAATGAATGTGGTTCAGACCTGCTGACTGGAGCTGTTTGGTCAAATATCCAAATGGAAAAACTCAGGTCATGGCTGAATGGATGATTCTAGAGCCCAGGAGAAGATTCTGGACATCGCTTTAGATGTGAGAGTCAGCTATAAGAAAAGGAACTGAGGATTCTGAGGGAGGTGTTACTATTACAAAGAACATGAAAAGAAACAATAGAAAATGTCCAAGATTAGAACCACAATGGCAAGAAGAGAAAGGAGAAACTTTAAAGGAGCCTGAGGCAAAGTAACAAGAGCCGATGGAAAGGAGTATCATTAGTATCCCAAAGGTAGCAAAGCATGAAAGGAATTTCTTGAAGGAGCATGTGGTCAACCTTGTCAAACACACCAGGGTCAGAGGAAGCTGAGAAAGGATGAGAAACAGCCATTGGCTTGGCAGGGAGCATATTTAGGAGACTCATGGAGTCAGTGTAGCCATTGTGAAAAGCCAACACCTCCAAAAACCTTAAGAAAATTAAGGCAAGGACTGTGGGCCACTTTCAAGAAACTGAAGAGAAAGGACTTAACACCTTTTTATCATCTGAATAAGTGGAGTAATCAAATTAACAGGTCCTGCTGGGTGTGGGTATAGAGGAGCCATGAGACAGAAAGATGCAGGTGGACTATCCAACATCTGACCTGGAAGGGACTTTCCAGACAGCATCGAGGTCAACCCTCCAATGTTTCCTAGGAAGAAACTCAGAGTGGTTGGGTAGCTAGTTCATGGTAGAAGATAGATTCAAATGAAGATCTGCAATCTCCCAGCTGGGAGAGTTTTTCACTACACTCTCTTTGCAACATGAACGAACCTTAAGCTTGGCAAATAAGAAACAAAAAGAAAAGAAACAGTTATACCTCTTCTTGTTCTCCTTCCAGTTACTTCTTCTAGCCCATCTATCATCCCTCATGAAGATATAATATTCATCCTTCCCAACTAGTCTGTGATAAACTGTTGCTTACCATGGGAAAGACGGCAAGTGGATGCTTCTGAGATTACTGGACATTATAGTTTTCCCTAACTCACTGACTTTCACCTTACAATGAATACACTAGGTTCCAAGAGGCCAAATTCACATGCGCAGAGAGAAGTTGGTAGAAGCACTGGAGGGGACCCAGTGGGGAGGCAGTTTTTCCTCTTAGTTTCACACAGGCAGAGTCTATACCGCCAAAGTGGGCTAGAAGGGAAGACTGAGTGATAATCTGGCAAACTCAGGCAGTGTAAATACCCAAACCAGCCACTCGGGCCTCCAGGCAAAGAAAAACATAGTACCTGACCCTGCCAACTTCCCTCCTCATGCATGAAAACTACTCCAAGACCTGGGCTTGAGAGATTCATGGATCCCAAATGGTGGCAATGCCAAGTTGGCATGGGGTTATGTGAGGCCTCTGTCCAATAGCACACTGGATTCCATCCTCCCTTCCCCCATTTTATTCCTCTGTGGCACTAAGAGAGTACTTGGGAAGGAACACCCTCTGTGTAGCCACTAGGGGACTGTTGAATGCACTGTATTAGTAATGCAGTGTCAGGATTCTGGCTAACATAGATTCACTGGCAAAGGATCCAGATGCTATGGTTATAGGTGAGTTAGCAAAGCATGGGTAACTACAATGCTGCATTTATTACTTTATGCGTTGGCTTCACTTACTGACTGGCTCCAGCCTGTTCTGGTGGAAGAAGATATTTCTCATCAGTAAGTCATTTCATGCTTTCCTTGGATTGCCTTTTCTACAAATCTGAGTCCAGGCTTTTAAATTAAAATGGAAGGCTGAGTTTCAGTATTTTCTCCATATAAAAGGGGGCCTGGAATATCAGGTATTATGGACTCTTCTCTTTATGTCCAAGTCACTAGGTGGATAACTGACAAATCCTTCAGGCCAGGGGGAGCTTTGGAAATTTGGAATCGTTTCTTTAGAATACTTACTTCCTTGAGTTTCTCTGGCCCTTCTACACCTAACTGCACCTGCCCCAGCCAGGAACATGGCAATTTCATCAGAGGCACACTCATTTTCAACATGACTGTATCTATTCACACAGGAATAAGGTTTTATGGGGCTGCTATACTTACCTAGCCACAAAAGCGGATTTTACACAAGTATTCACTTTTTCTCCTTTTCGTTTTTGCCCACCCCTTAAAAAAGTTCTAACAATAGCAATATTGGAGACAAGCTGCCTCTTTACAAGGCTGACACAAACGTTGGCGGACTAATAATGTATTCAGCAGCCACCTAGTCAGCAATGCAAAATGGTCCCCGGGTTCAAGGCTATGATACATTAGAATATAATTTGGCTGGAGCTTCTCTCTCTATTATGGAGAACAAATGCATTTTTGAATGACTTGAAGAAGAGGTCATGCTATTACTTATGATGGGTAAACTCAAAGAGGGTCAGAGAGGAGACATGGTTCAGATAAGCCCCTGGAAAGAATATATGCTCTTTTAAATCTAATCCTATTTTTTAGGTCTCTCTCTTCACTTTCAGGGCAGGAAACTTGGCTGCCATCTGGGGCTCTATTTTCAGCTTCTTGGGAGTTTTCAGACAGCTGCTGAATCTCTCAGTACGCCCGTTACTCCATCTACAGAATATGGAAAACACCACCAACTTCAGGCTGCAGGGGACACTGCAAAGTTGCTACAGCAGCTTTTGCAGTGATTTTTTTCTCAAAAAACTAGAACCTGGCCAATTTCCAAGAGTTTTAAGATAGCTAGGTGACATGGGTTTTCTTCCTAAGTATAGCATGTTTAAAAAAATGTCAAAGCTTTGTCATCTTTTCAGTCCCTCCCTTTGTCTGTTTTGTACACAGGTTGATGTCCAAAAAAGAACCAGTTTAAGTTATTCACTGAAGAGCTGAAGTTCCTAATTCTAGCAACTAATCAGGTAGTATATTTAGAGAAAAGGCAAATACGCCTTCAATATTCTTAGCCAAACTCTATAGAGAAAATTGCTTAGCACTGTGTTCTATTTGCAGTCTACCCTTCCCTAATTAAACTGGGTTAAAGAAGGCTTGAGAAAATTGCATAATTACATGAAAAATCAATCTCACTTATTCTGACAGGCTTTGAGTGCATTGTTAGAAATCATGACTAGAAGTCATTTTTTTTCCTTTGTTCACACATTTTCCACAGGTGCTATAGGTTGAGTGAGCTTCCAAGTCCAGGTCACAGCAATCCCTGTTGGCACCCATTGGTAGAGGCAGAGTGGACCACACGAGGGCCAGGTTCAGCCTGCTCTATGAACAGTCTCACAGTCCTCAGAGCAAGTCTTGGCTGCACATCCTTCAGCTTCTGCACCAAGTTTCTTTTGCTTGAAAAAGAGTCACAGTCCATCTGCTGTGCAAATACACAAATACAAAACCATCACCCGTTTCATTAGGAATTAGTCCCCACCAGGATACAGCAGCCCTTTCACCTTTCAGATGAGGAATGAATGTTGTAATTGTAGATCAAGCTCCTGAGGCCCTTCCCAGGCAAGGGATGGAGTCAGCCCTGGCTCGAGGGAGCTCCCAGACCAGTGGTCCCCCAGCAAATTCTGTACCCACTGCAAAGACGACACACGCCAATTCTTAGCCTACTTCCTCTTGCACTGTTTTCCACCCCATAAGGTGAGTTTAGATGGCAAGAACTGAGGACCTGAGTGGAGTGGAGGTGGAGGTGACTTCCAGATATCCACAACACCTGTAGCGCTCCACAGCAAGTACATCGGCTCTCTGTTTCTTCCTCAGAAACAGTATCTTCAGTCAGTTTCTGAACTATAAATACTCTAAAAAGTCAGGCAGACTTCATATAGTTCTGCATTGTTCTTATCTTCTTAATAATTGATCAGGTATTATTTCTATAACTAGAAAAAAAGAATCGAATGTTTGACCTTTTACATGATTCCTTCCAGGCTTGGGCAGTATCAAAGAGACTAAAGAAGAGCAAAATTTAAAAGTGAGTCTCATGTATATGCACAAAATACCTCTGGAAGAGTCTGAAACACCTGGTAACAGTGATTGTCTCTGGGAAGAGAGGTGGGTCCTAAGGAAAAGGATGTAACTGATGTTCCGTCCCTGGTGGAGGAGGAAGGGGCAGAAGATGAGGGGGAGGAGAGGGTGGGTGCTATGGTTTGCAGAGAGACTCAATTTTGTTTTACACAGAAAAAAACAAAGACATTTCTAATTTCAGACATAGGCAAAGCTCCCCCAGTTCATTTAAAACAAAACAAAACAAGACAAAAACCTGCATTGAGATGGCTGTCAGAAAAGATAAAGTCCGACGGTCAGTCTACAGTGCAAATCCTTGACTGTGTCATCAACCAGTTTTATTTTCTCCCTCTCTGACATGGTCTTTAGTAGTCTCCTCTTCCTCTGTTGGACACATCCATAGAAAAGACACAAGTTTCCACACCTAAAATGCTGGTTATCCAAAACAGTTTATTCTTCCTTTGTCCTCATCATCCCTTCCTTCCAGTATGTATTCCCTTGCGTAACTTTCTCAATTCTCCATAGATTTCCATCAGTTAATTTAACTATCTTTCCTTTCCTCTCTAGTAGCATTTACTGAGTGCTTTCTATATTCTCTCTTTAACATAATTTATTGAGTGCTTATTAGACACCAGTGCTTAACATGCAGTATCTCATTTAATCTTCAGAACCACTTTATGAAGTACTATTGTTATTGTCATTTTGCAAATGAGAAAGTCAGATATTAAACATATGAGGTACCTTGACCCAGGTTATGCAGCTAACCCAGAAGGGTCCACTGGAAGCCTACATATTAAGTTGTAAAAGTGTTATTCTTACCTCACCCCTTAATCTTTTTATTCAAATTTCATTTTTTTCAAATTCCTGTCCAATTTCTGTCCTTTTTCAATTCCTATCCAATACCCTCATATTAATTGCCTCTTCCTCTTTTCCTCATTGTTTACCCCTGCCCAGGTGGCTGATTGATTGATTGATTGATTGATTGATTTTGCTGAGGTCCAAAATACAACTGGAAGATTATTTTTCAGGGCCTTTTCTGCCATTCAAAGTCATAGTGAAGGCACAGCCATGGTATCAATGACTGTGGGCTATGTATTTGCAAGGGAGGTGATTTCCTGCTTAATTATAGCTATGACCCTTAGAAAAATGCTTATGTTTGTCTGTGCTTGTCAGTGCTTGTCCCCAAAGATGGGTGACCTGTCATCAAGTATCTTAGTAAGGTAATGGAAAGGGAGGGACTGTATTTGGCTATACATTACTGTCTAACTAGTGTTGGTAAGTTAGTAAAATACATACTTTTTTCCCATGAGATATAACTTTTATGCTTGTAAGAAAAGCAAACAAAATCCTATCGTGAAGAAATGCTTTTATTTTGATCTCCAAAATATCAAGCTTTGCAAAGATGTTAAGCATAAAACAACATTCCATTATTGAGTTGCACTTGTATTCACATCACTCTATTTCTGACAGGGCTCTCATCATCATAATCATCACCATCATCATCGTTATTATTACATAATGAAGAAGGAGAACATGAAGGAAGAACATCAAGATTCCAAAAATAAAATTCATATATAAGTCTTACCCCCACCCTTGCACTTAATGAACTGTGGATTAACAAGAAAATACATGGTCCTGCAACAAGAGAAAAGCATGCTTAGCTAAAATTCATATTCCAAAGGCTAAGCCAAAAGAAGGAAAAAACTTGTCTAAGGATAAATACACATGTGGACACAGACATGCACACACTCAACCTCCCCTGTTGTCAGAAGGTTGGCCCAGCAGAGCCTATGGCAGAGACTCAACTGTGTGACATCACTGCTTCTTGGGTAATATGTGGTAATGAATTCATTGCATGGGCTCTATGACCAGAAATTCATCCCTGCCCTCCCCCTTGCCCACCCCTTTCGCAACAGCAAGCCAAATTTGTGTGGTACCACTGTGCTAGCTCAGCCTGTGTGCTTAATGCATTCATTAAACAGGAGACTGGAGATGGTTTCCTATGTTTCTCATTATTTAAAAGAACAAGTTAATCTCCCCTTTGGGGGGCAGCAGGGGAACTGAAAACCACATGATCCTCTTAAATTGTTCTTTGCCTGGTCTTCCCCTGTTGACAGGTCTGCCTTCATAATTTTATTGTCGTGGCCCTGAAGCAAATTTTAGAGAGGTAGAGTTAGCTGATGGAACGGTGGAAATGAGTAGAAGGAAGACGAGGCTGAGAAACAGATAGGAGGTGAGGGAAAGAAATCCCGCCGCCTGATATATGGCAAGTCTTTTATCAGATCTATCTCCTTCCTTTCTCGAGTGCTTATCATATCACACAAACTGCTCCTGAAGAGCCCTCCATTTACCCTCTCCCCTAATTAAATGTGCACTTCATTAATGTAAATTGGGGGTTTAATGCTCTTGTTGAAATTCTGAAGAAAGTGCTATGGCCTTGCGAAATGCTTAAGCATCATTGCAAATTAGATTAGGGACCAAGAAAGGCAGTAAAATTAGAATGATAATGGCTGATGTGGCTTCCTGACAGGCATGACTATTCAGGGATCAATGGAATGGAGAACAGTTTCCCGAGCCGAAAGTGAAAGGCAGGGACAAACGTCAGCCTACAGATGTGGCTTTTGGAAGCACTTTCAATTAGTTTAATTTGGTAAATGGTGGGGATTTAGAGGCTCTCAGCCAGTCATACAAGACAAGAATACATTGAAATGTTTTTCACTTTTTAACATAAAATAGGATCGGCTTTAGATTTGCATTTCTCGAACAAGAAGATAGAGTGGGGCGGGGTGGGGGGTGGAGGGTGCAGGGAAAGTTTCCAAAGTGTTTCACCAACTCTGCTTTTGAAAATGGAAATGACTTTTATGAGCTTTAACAGCAACCTCCCAAATAGTGGGAAAGGGGAAAGTAAATGTACCCCCTCTGATTCTCAGGGAGGCCTTAAATCCTGAACACACCAAGAGCCCAATATGTACTAAAACGTGTGGTCAAAAGCCATGGCAGGGTGCAGCGAGGGCGGGGGGAGCAATGGAGAGTGAAATATACTCAAACTCGTTCATCATTTCCCACTACAAATATGTTCATCTCTCCAAAAAAAATGCTATCATTCAGTTACAGGATTCATTCTGTTCCCTCCTCTCAAAAAAAAAATCACATTTTTAAAGGAATCATAAAAGGAGAATATTCGTAATTGTTCCACAAATATTCACCTAAGCACATGTGCACCAAGTTACGTTCTGAGGGCATCAGCACCACCTCAGCAGACGCTCACTCGGTGGATAGTCATTGAGGCTCATTTGGTGAGTGCTAAGTGTGCCTTTCCCTTTTTGTTCCCTCCTGCTAACTCCACCCCATCCCCCAAACCACGGGTGTCTTCACTGGAAAATAAATTGGCACTAATCTGGTGACCGGGACGTTTACAGGCAGGACAGCTTCTGTGCACAAAGACCTCCTTCAGATTTGCACATTCTGACTACAGGTCCCTCCTTGTGTTCCCAGAATGCTGTCAAGCTCCAGTTGGACCTCCTCCCTGAAGGCGTCTGCATCTTTCATGAGTGAAGAGGAAGGAGATGATGCGTCAGAAACTACGGTAAATATTACCAAATCCCCAGTGACTCCCCAAAGCCTGTTAAACCTTGTGAACCTGAGCGGTGATTCAACTCCCAAATCCATACGTTCCTCTTCCGGATTCACCAAACAGTTGCTAATAGGCTCATCTCTCACTTTTGTGAAGTTAATACTGCAAATCAGCAGCAAGCAAGGCAATAGACAAATGAATACAGAAAGCAGAGAGTCATTTGTCCAAAAGAAAAGACAGTGATCTCCACATGCAGTGAAAATAAACCAAAGCAAAGGTAAGCTCATAAAATAGTTTGCACTGTTAATAATTTGGTGGCTGGAAGTTCTCAGTTCATCATGGAGATGGTAGCAGATCCTCGGTATTACAAATAACTCCACGATTTATGAACTTTATAAGGCTTCATTTCATAAGGCTACTTGTCTCCTACAAAACATCCAGAGAAGCAATAGGAAAAAAATTCCAATGAAATGATCCCAATGAAGTTAATACAAATAAATACAGATAATAATAATAATAATAATAAAATCTAATATTTCTATAGTGTTTTACTGTTTCCCAAGACCACAGACAAATTCAATTATTCATTTGATCTACAGCAAAGTCTTCTGGTGTAGGAAAGAAATGAATAGTTCTTCCTGTTTTATAAATGAGGAAAACAAATTTCAGAGGTATTCAGTTGCTTTCCCAAAGAGACAGAGTTAGTGAATGACAGAGGAGGAATTAACACAAAAACCTTCTTTTTCTAGTAACTTCAGTGTTGTTGCAAAATGAATAGATGATTATTGAGGAAAAAATTTCAAATAATACACAAAAGTACAAAGAAGAAATAAAATGCATTCCATTAATTACCAAAACTATTTTGCAAATGTCATTTCATAAATCTTTCTTTGCCTATACATAGATAATATTAATAATGATAATAATAGGAGCTAGCATATATTAATTTCTTATGATGAATCAGGCACTATGCTTGGTATCTTGAATATCTGCATTTAATCTTTAGAACAACTCCGTGAGGTCGATGTAACTTATAAATGAGAAATGTAAGGCCTGGAGAGATTAAGTAATTTGGCCAAATTCATATAGTTCTGAAGGTTACTTATAAAAATATGATAATGATCATATAAGTAGGTAGCTTGCTTTTTCACACAACAATGTATCATGAGCATCTTTTTATTTACCCATCTCATCATGTTTCATGGCCACATACATTTCAATGTATGTAAGTACCATAATTTAATTAACATATCCTGTTGATGTACTTGAGGTTACTTTAGTTTTTTCTTTTGTAAACACTGCTATGATGAAAATCTTGAGCATCCTGTCTTTCACATGCAACCTGGTAATCTCCTCCAGGTTCTTCCACTGAGATTTAGAGCAAGATTTAGGTCTTCTGATTACTGGCTTCACAGGCTTGTTCTCACTCGACCCCTCTCACACAGCCTCCTTAATGGGTATCAAATAAACTCAACAGCTGTTGGCTGGAGGTTTCTGGATTTTTCACAAGGTGGCAAATTATGTCCCCAGTTTGTGCTCGCTGCCTCAAGTAAACCCCTGTCTAGGATTCTTCTGCCTCACTGGGCACTCAGAGAACTGCCTGTAGGTTTAGCCCAGGCCCCCAAACAATAATGCCATGACACTGCTGTGATGAGACAGAACTGTCATTTCCTTCCTCCCTGCCATTCCACGAACACTTAACTGGATACCAAGGAAACAAGCCCAATAAGATAGAATCAATGCCCTCAAGAACCACACAGACAGGGGAGACAGAAAAATAAAGAAGCAATTACAAAGAAGTGTGATAACTGCTACGACAGAAATCTTCACATGATTCTTACATGGCAACCAAGCTGTTTACTCAGCGCAGTCTGGGGAACTCAGAGAAGGTCTTCCTGAAAGGAGATAGCTAGGGAATCCTGAAGGATGAGCGGCAGGTACCCAAGCAGAAGAAAGATGGAAGCAGCCAGTGAAAGTTAACTCTGAAGGAATCCTCTCCACACAACTGTCTTCTCCAGATTCCATGACCATTCCTGCTCCCTACCCTTCAGGTCACAGTATTTTATATAATTCTGGGAGATAACTGCTTCCCATCTACTAACCTCAGGATACTGGGTTATCTAGTCCTCATTTTCAAAAACCCTTCCCAGTTCTTTGTAAATAGCCCACTATTAAACTCCCTTACCCGGTTTGAGTGTGAGATCCATTTCCTGTCAGGATCCTGACTGATACAACACATATATACATAAGAGACTGGGCACAAATCTACAGATATTACAGTCCCCACCCTTGTCCTCACTCTCATCCCAAAGCCCACCTAAGGAGGCAAGAATAAAAACCCTGCCCCAGAAGAAATGCACGGCACTCAGGATTGGCCCTGTTCCCTTACTGGCACAAAGATCTCAAAGGCACATTTCTCTTCTGGCACCAGTTAGAGATGTTCAATTTCATTTTGCTTTAATTTGCAATAAATGTGCCTAATTTTATTTTTAATTTCCTAAATAGATTGATTTGGCAAAGCCACTTTGCCAGCTCAAAAGTTAAATTCCTGATTGAAAATGCTAATATGGAATTCATTTTCTCAAACACTGATTCTCTGATATTACAAAATTGCTCTTGTTTAGAAAAGAATCAGAGAACTACAGAGATGGGAGGTTTAGTAGACATGAACCCAAAGGGCACAATCAGAGTTAAAGGTCTTGCCCAACAAGATACAGCTTGTTAATAACATTCTTTCACCCTTCTAGATCCTGGATTGCCAGACTGAGGCAAATTTTGTTTGCACTGGAAAAGTATTGTCTCCTCAGGATGAGTCTTAGTATTTTGTGAAATTCTTCTACCCTTGGCATTCAAACCTCCTTAAGATATGGCCTCAATTTTACTTACCATGTCCTGGATAAAGGTTGAAAAAGAGAAGGGAAGGGAAGGGGGAAAAGACGAGAAGGGAAAGGAAGGGAAGGGAAGGGAAGGGGAGGGGA
>LNAC01000361.1:353408-478405 GCA_002007465.1 Ailurus styani
GAAGGGAAGGGAAGGGAAGGGAAGGGAAGGGAAAGGAAGGGAAGGAAGGGAAAGGAAAAGGGAAGGGAAAAACAGCACAAGAAAAGCACAAGAATAACTCAAGGAGTAACAGTTGCTTCCTACAGGAAGAAAGGAGTGGAAAGGAAAATTACTTTTTATGAGTTAATTTGTAAACAGTGACAGTTATGTTATTGAATTTATTATTTATTTGGAAAAATAAATCAGCTTATTCAAAAGATGAGGAGAGCAAGTATGTGAATTTTGTTTTGCAAGGAACTATAGCCCACCTACTGCATGTAATGAAACATCCTTTGTTTCATAACCTACAGAGCAGGGGATATAAAGGTAACTAAGGCATAACTCTAGACTTCAAAGAATCTATTATCCCAAGGAGGAGACAGAAATGCACAGAAACAATGATAATCCAGGATGGAATGTGTGAGATCACAGAATCCAGATGGAATGAGGGCCATTTCAACACGATACTACTGAGTTGCATATTAACAGATGCTTAGAATTGGGAAAGGACATACCAAGTGGGGGAACTTTCAGCAAAAGCTTGATACGGGAAATTAGGGAGGACATAAACAGCTTGCTTCTGGTCACACTGCAGTGGGTGAAGACAGGCAGTAATCCCCAATCCCACCTAAGATCCAGCCATGAGGATACCCTCCATTTCTCACAAAAGTCCTATTTGTACTAATTATGTCTTACATGAGCATGATATTTTAGTTTTTAAAAGGTCTTCTCAAGTAAACTTCCCGTTTAAACTTCATAATAGTATATCCTCACTATATTGTTGGAGAAACCAGCTATGAAAAGACAGAAAAGCTGAATGGAATTTGGAAGGAAACTGTCCTTTCACAGATGGGGAAACTGAGGCATAGGAAGTATATATATATATATATATATGTGACATTCAGTTCGCAAAAAAGTCAGAAATTTCCGAGGTTGTTTGCCTCACACACTCAGGGAACCAGGCAAATCTCTTTTCTAGTTAAACACCGCCTGCATCTGCAGCGGCATTTAACTTGCATACACCTGTTGTCCGCCTATATACAGAAATAAACATATACACTTCAAGTGTCCATATCTATCTACCGCCTAGACTCATATTAGGAAAAAGACAATGACTATCATTAGTATTACCAAGCCTTATTTTTCAGTCATACCTACTGTTACCTGGAAACTCCACACCTGGGGTGTGGTTATGTATCTGAGTGTGGCTGCAGACAGAATTAGGGAAAGGCAGCTCTAACAACAGGACAAGTCAAAGGTTTGCCTACTAACCGCATTCTCCACCATCCACCCAGAGAATACTCTGATAGGAGAAGCTATTAAATGTTTGGAGGTATTGTTTCTAAAAGAGAAAAATCAAATACATATTAGAAGATCACTGATGACATAAAGCTCCAAAAGTTTAGGGCAAGGATAGCTGCTATAGATAGCAAGCCACGTGCAAAATGGATGGAACGAGAAAAGCACAGGGACCTGTATAAAATATTGAAGTAATTTCACCTTTTACCCCTCAGTACCCCTTCACATAATGCACACCCCTCTCCCTTCAGCCATCCCCCCCCCACACACCCATACCCTCTGCATCTCTAGCCTTTTTGAGAATCTCCCCCATGTCCCAGCTGGGCCTGAATGATTAGGTGTGGCCCTATAGCTCACTCTCACTTATTCAGCTGTTAAAGCAGCTTAAACCTTCATAAGAACATTAACATTTGGGTGCCAATAACAGATTGACCTTTATTCATAAAGTGCAAATAGTTGGAAGTTGAACAGATTGGTTGCCAGCGATTGCCTTTTATGTGCAGTTTAACGCTTTGATTTCTCTCCCCTTTCTTCCTTTAATCTGACAACGCTGGTTTGAATACGGTTTGCACTCTAAGTAAACAGGGCCAGGGGAGGCCTCTGCTTTTGTAGCACAGTTTGCTTGGTGGAGGGAGGGAGATGAGAGAGCGACTTTAAAAGATTTGCCTTTGGAATTAAACAATTTAAGAATGGATTGGAGACCCTAAAACTGAATGGAGCTGTTGGAAGAACTGTGAACTGAACTCACAAGAGCCTTTGCATATGGGACCATTTATCCAAAATCAGCTATCTAGATGCAGAATGAGAATGTAAGGATTTATATTAACTCTCTTGAAAGTTTACTCCATGCCATACACAATAAGGGAAACTCAGAAACCCACAGAGCCCATGGATTTGAGATGGGACCACACCGCACTGCTTTGTTACACACTTCTAGCCAGCTGTGAGTATTTTGATGCTGCTGACTGCAAAGAGTGGCTTGATCCTTTTAAACAAGCTGTGTTTCTTTAAAGCATTCCAAGGAAATATCTCTTAAGCATAGGCTTTTTAAGATACTTTTCAACATAACATTCACTTTTGGATTTTTTTTTTCCTGATCTACCTTGACAATACTTCACTTTCAACAGCACAGCCTACACTTTATAGCAAATGGAGACTCTTTATAGCATTTTCATAGATAGCATGTGTAAATGCAAAGCTTCCCAGCAATCAGTTGTGCCCATTTAGAAATAATAAAGTCCTTTGTGAGTCAACAGAACAAACACAGGAAATGGAAGGTACAAAGCTCTCGTGAATAAGGCCTGACCATAAGTGTAAGGCAATTTTATGTGGATGCTGGTTCTGCCAGAGTTTTTGCAGTGCCTTGAAATAATCTTAAATGTATTTTAGGAGCAAAGGAGAATTTCTTTTTGATCCAGATGCTTTAGCAATGTAATATACATGAACAACTTGAGCTTTAGAATTAGGCATATCTAGGCTTGTGTCCCAACCCTTACTAGAAGCTCCTTAGTTTTGTGCCTAAACAAGGAACCTGTCTCAAAGCCTCACTTCCTCTTCTGAAATTTGTAGGCAACTATAAGCACCAGTCTCAGAGGGATGAGCATTCCTGTGAAGCTCAACCCAGCTCCTTGTCCCTTGGTAAGTAATTCAGTGCAAGTTGTTATTTTATTAATTTTTAATTTTGTACAGCTTTGCTGTCATAGGTCCATATGAAGAATATGACAAAAGGAAATAGAAAAGAAAAAGAAATAAGAACTTACTTAGCAATGGACCCATCCCACAATTAACCACAATAAATGGAAATTGCTATTATTATTGTTATTATCAGCTTATACTTTCCTGTGCACGGACTGTTTCACTATCTCAAACTACCTACGGTTGTCTTATGGCAGAAAATAGGTCTTCCATTTCTTTTGCACCCCTGATGCTCTGAGCACAATATTAGATGCAGAGTAGATGCTTAAGAGATGACTTGTTGGTTAACTGTTTCTTCTCCTTTATTGGAAAACACCTGCTTCAAAGCAAAAAATAAAAACAAAAACCATAGGCACTATCTTTCCCTCCTTCTCCTTCAATCCTTCATTTACTCTATTACTGAGTCTTGTCATTTCTTGCTTGAGAAAATGAGCTCTCCTATTCTACATTCATATTGTCACCAGGCTAATCCACATATGCAACAGCCTTCTGATAAAGAATGTGCAAAGCAATAATAATAATAACAACTATAATAATAATAAAGAATGTGCTCTCACTCTGTCCTCACCACCACACCCCACCTGCTTCCAGTCATTCTGACAACTGATGCTGAGCAAACATTCCCCAGACTTCTTTTATGTCTCCACCTAGCAATTCATGCTGTGGCCTCCATCCTCTTCCAGACTTTCCTTAATAGTCATATGGAGAGTTGCATGGATGGAAAGATTTTAAGAAAAAAAA
Organism: Ailurus styani; assembly: GCA_002007465.1. Classification (NCBI taxonomy): domain Eukaryota; kingdom Metazoa; phylum Chordata; class Mammalia; order Carnivora; family Ailuridae; genus Ailurus; species Ailurus styani. Next base: position 357,162 of record LNAC01000361.1, read on the forward strand.
TAATATTATCTACAATGCTTTGATTCAGGGCTTTTCCTGAACTTGGAATATCTATCACAAGGAGAGCAAAGCCTTACCACATTTGCTGACTGGTTAGCCATCCTGCCAGCATGTACCTGACTTCAGCCTATGAGAGGGAGTTTTACAGGTCATGGATGTACAACTCAGCAAAAAAGCAAATAATCCAGTTGAAAATGGGCAAAGAACCTGAACATACATTATTCCAAAGAAGATATACAAATGGGCAACAAGTACATGAAAAGGTGCTCAACATCCCCAGTCATCAGAGAAATGCAAATCAAAACCACAATGAGATAACACCTCATATCTGCTACAATGGCTATCCTCAAAGAGACAGGAGATAACAAGTGTAGGCAAGGACTCGGAGGAAAGAGAACACTTGTGAGCTATTGGTGGGCATACAAACTTGTGCAAACACTGTGGAAAACAGTATGGACAGTCCTCAAGAAATTAAGAATAGACCTACCATGTGATTCAGTAATCTCACTTCTGGGTATTTATGTGAAGGAAATGAAAACATGAACTGAAAGATACATCTGCACCCCCATGTTCACTGCAGCATTATTTATAATAACCATAACATGAAAGCAATCTAAGTGTCCATCAATAGATGGAGAGAAAATTGTATATATATTCAAATCCATGTATACAAACTTCTTTATTTTATACATATATACACAGATATGAACACACACTATATAGAATAGAATATTATTCAGCCATTTAAAAAAGGAAATAGTGACGTTTGTAACAATATGGATCAACCTGGAGGGTATTATGCTAAATGAAATAAGTCAGGCAGAGAAAGACAAATATTGTTTTATCTCACTTATATGTAGAATCTTAAAGAGCCACAATCACAGAAACAGAGAGTAGAATGGTGGTTGCTCGGACTGGGGGGATTATGAGGAGATGCTGATCAAAGGATATAGACTTCCAGTTATAAGATGAGTAAGTTCTGGGGATCTAATGTACAGGATGGTGATTATAGTTAACAATACTGCATTGTATATTTGAAAACTGCAAAGAGAGCAAATATAAATGCTCTCACTACACACACACACGCACACACACACAAGATAATTATGTGAGGTGATAGATGTATTAACCAAACTTATTGTGATCACATTTCACAATCTGTACCACATTTCAAATCATCACGTTGAAAACCATAAACTTAGCTGTTTCGGCATCCCAAAATAAAGAGCAGAAGCAAGGGAAAGTTAAAAATTACATAAAATATACATATAAATAATGGCATAGGAGGCAAAAACAAAAAATGAGGGAGAGTGAGATGTTCATTTTTGAAGTTCCAGGACAAGCCCCTACTTTTCCAAATCCCCAGAGCTACTCCAAAGAAGGGACAAGAGACACGGGCAATGAAAATCTGTTTTCTCAGGTCTCATGCTTACCAATCCCCAAATCCAATACTCACCCCAACTCAGGGCAAAGTGTTTATCTTCAGTGGAAACTCATTTCGATTTAATTGTTTTTTTTTCTCAGCTTTTCCTTCCATAATCAGAGACTGCAATGCCAAGTAGCTCTCAAGCCAAGTCATTTTAATGAGGGAAAGATTTCAAAAAGATTATGGATGGGGTTTTAAATGTCTACTGAAATGCACACAGAAAAGTCTTCATTGTAGGAGGAAATGCTTTAAAAAGTATCTTTAAATAAATCCTCAATAACAGAGACTTGGCAGGCCCAGGGCTGCTACCCAGCCATCCCTGGGAGAGTGGGCTTTTTATGGATTCCAATCTAAGTGTTCCTGCTGACAGGAGCCCCTAATCTATAGTATTGTTCAGTACTCATGAGAGTCTCATTAATTAGTAGCTGATGAGGTACAAAAGGAGTAAATTTTGTTTCAATTTAATGATGACCTTCATTTTAATTCCATTCCCTTTGTGAAAACCTGGAAATTATATGACTATCCCCTAACAGTAGAGTGTTTAAAAGCTCCTCTAGTCAGACAAATTGGTTTAATTTCTTGCTTCTTTACTGAATGCAGAGCTTCAGTAAACCTAATGTACTTCTGGAAAAAGAACTGATGGAAGAAAATTTAAGTTTTTGGACTGCTGGGAAAATTTTGGCAGGAGATAGATAGGAAAAAATGAAAAGTTTTGGTTTACATTCATGACAACAAGTCACATAAAAAGTCTGAGGATGCCAAAAATAAATTGTTAGTGTCATTAGAATGAACAGCACTTAATGCACCTAGGAGACCTTAAATAACCTGGAGATCAATGCCTGGCACAGAGTATGTGCTTAGTAAATGTTTTTTGAATGAATGAATGAATGAATGAATGAATGAATGAATGAATTCTTTTGAAGCCACCTTACTCTCAGCCAATACTGGTATTTTAAGCTGTAATGTTCCTAAGTTCAGTTAAGCAGTGGATTCACTACAATGCTCGTACTAACAAATGTTGAACATTTAGTTGTGAAAGCAGTCCTTGGCATTTCCACAGGGCATAAGTTCTCAGTTGCACTCAGAGAATAAGCTAGAAGGTATAAGGACAAGGTAAACAGACAGCTACCTGTCTCACCACCCCTATGATTTCTCAAATTGCAGATCCCAGAATCAGGGGTTCTCCCTGTAGGCAATTCACTGGAGCTGCTAGAAGCATTTCGGTCCAAGACATTGACATTGGCTTTTGGACACAGCCATTTTAATGAAGTAAAAAGAGTAGTGGTGCTGTTTTTTTTCTTTTTTCACTTTTTAATGCCAAGTAATCTGTGCAAAAGATACCTCTCACCCTCACATTATCCCTGACCCTGAATCAAAGGTGCTCGCAACCTTGGATGGAGGGAGGCTTAGAGATGGGTTGAGCATGTCTGCATCATACACTACTTGGAAGTCTTTCAAAACTGAAAGTTAAACAATTTGAAAGTGAAATCAAGGTGCCCTATTTCTCATATGACCTCCTAATTTCCTTTGTACACACACACACACACACACACACACACACACATGCTCTTGTCTACCAGACTATTCAATGAATGAATGAATGAATGAGTTACAACTAAGCATGGAGTTCACATAATTGACTGCATTTACACACCAAATATTTCTATAATCGGATTGTAGTTGGGGAAGAAGTGATCTGATCAGAACAAGATATGACTCTTAAAAAAGCATTCTGAATATTGGATTTCAAACACGAGACAAGAGTCTTCCCAGCAATCCGGCTGAGAGAACCAAAGGTGCTCACAACCCAGATGGGTTAAACTCTCAGGCCTTGAGGCTGTGTTGTCCCCTCTTCACTGTGGGAGAGAGGAACAAATGCGGTGGCCATGTGGTATTTCAGTCCTTTCTTCACTTTTCCTCTCATCTCCAAGGCTATTCCTCATCTCTCTTAATAGTGAATCCAGAATCGTTGCAAGAAATCTCAGGGCAGATTATTCTTCTGCCTAGTTAACCTTTCAGTTCTGGAAGCCGCCAATGATTCCACTCATGCCCCCCTTCCCTTCTCAGAACCAGCTTCACACACACACACACACACACACACACACACACACACAGAGCCTTTGGGGACAATTTAAGAAAAAGTATTTTTTCCTACTGCCTGGCTCAGGGTTCAGTTCAAAAGTTAGAGAGGCATTTGCATTAACAAATAAGCAACAGCAAAAAAGCAAGCAATTCAATTTAAAAGTGGGCAGAGGATCTGAATAAACATTTTTTTCCAAAGAAGGGAAACAAACGGGCAACAGGTACATGAAAAGGTGTTCAACATCACCAGTCATCAGGGAAATACAAATCAAAACCACAATGAGATATCATTTCACACCTGTCAGAATGGCTATTACCAAAGAGGCAAGAAATAAGTGTTGGCAAGAACATGGAGAAAAGGGAACACTTGTACACTGATGGTGGGAATACAAATTCATGCAACAACTCTACAAAACAACATGGAGATTCTTCAAAAAATTAAGATAGAGCTTTCGAGTGACCAGCAAACCCCCTTCCAGATATTTATCTGAAAGAAATGAAAACACGAACTCAAAAAGATATCTGCGCCCCCATGTTCACTGCAACATTATTTACAACAGCCAAAACATGGAAGCAATCTAAGTGTCCATCAACAGATGAATGGATAGAGAAAATGGAATATTATTCAACCATAAATAAAGAAGGAAATCTTGGCATTTGTGGAAACATAGATATACCTTGAGAGCATTATGCTAAGTGAAATATGTCAGAGAAAGACAAACACTAGATGATCTCCCTTATATGTGAAATCTAAAAACAAACAATAACAACAACAACAAAACCAAACTCAGAACAGACTGTTGGTTGCCAGGGGCAAGAATAGTAGGGCAAAGTGGGTGAAGGGCATCAAAAGGTTCAAACTTTCAGTTATAAGATAAGTAAATCATGGGACGTAATGTACAACATAGTGACTATAGTTAATATTACTGTATTGCATATTTGCTAAGAGAATAGACCTTAAGAGTTCTCATCACAAGAAAACGTTGTAACTATACGTGGTGATGAAAGCAAACTAAACGTTGTGGTCATCATTTTGTAATATATAAAAATATTGAATCATTAAGTTATATACTTGAAACTAATATAATGTCAAATGCCAATTATGTCACGATTTATAAAAACATCACTAGGAAGAGTAAGAGAAATCTATTATCATTCATACTCTAGTGCAAATTACCAAAATCCTATTGCTTTCCTCCTTATGTCTATCTGAAACTTCTTTATACTTTCCTCCTGTATGTTTCTCATGGATCAGCTCTGATTAGCTAAAGTCAGGAAGCAGAATCTGTGTAGAGATTGCATATACAGTATAAAGCCTATACACAGTAAGTTGAACAGAAAGATCATTAAAATTATAGGAAACAGAATAATTATATAAACATATACAATGCTTTTATAACTTCTTTTGCTTTTTCTTTCCATTTAATCTTCACACAATTCTTCAAGGTAGTATTATCACCACCTTATTTTATAAGTGAGAGAAAGAAATTAAACATCTTGCTTAAGAAGGAGATCTGGACTTTGAAACCCAGATAGAGAAATCACAAAGCTGAGTGTCTTTTACAATACCAAGGCATCTCTGGGAAAGATATCCCTGAGATAGCTTGGCATCCCTGTTTGTCTGTTTTAAGGCATTTGCTACCATTACATGACAAAATTTGGGAAGTAGTAGAGGTACTTAAGGAAGTCCAGAAACAAGATACAAGAAACTTAAGGGTGCTTTCAAATGAAGACAAGTTCTTTAACCTTCCCCTTTTTACTTTCCTTTAAGTCTTACACATTAAAGGTAGTCTAGCTTCATGCCTCTTCCTTCATCTGTATCGTTTTAACAGTTAACAGCTCAGGGTTAAACTGTATCAAATCTATCCATCACTGACCAGGGTGGAGCAACTTGCCTTGCTTTGATAGCAACACCAGGCTGCTCAGAATTGGTGGGTCCGGAGCTAGAGGATGTCCAGCTCTGTCCCGTGCCTTTCTTTATGAGACAAAGTCCACCTTAAGCACATCGAGGTGCCCTACAACAAGTGCTAGAAAAAGGTAATCCAAAGAGCAAATGATTATTAATGTCTCACAAAGTTCTCCACAGCACAATGAAGTGGTACTTTCATTAATATTCCTGTTTTCAACTGCAACTGGATAGGTTAAGTAGTTTCCCCAAGGTCACACAGCTACTAACTGACAAGGTAGGGATTTTTACCCAAGCATCAGGCCCCAGGGTCTGGGTTCTTAACTAAGCGCTATCAAAAAACTGCATCACATGAGACTTGTCAGGAACCTGGGCGTGTTTACCCTAGGTAACCTAAGACATGGTGGTATATGACCATCTTCTACTTGAACAGGAGAGGGTAGTAAATGCAGAACTAAGGCTGGCCAGTAGAAGTTATAAGCAGACTTCAAATAAGTATGACTTTCAACCTTCTAAACACAGATTATGTCTGCACAGATTGTCATACTCTAACCTCCTAGTCCTTTAAAATGAGAATTCTTTTTCCAGTGAAAATTACTCTGAATAATTTTAGTCTCCACAATAAAAACTCAGCTCAAAATAAATTAATCAGAAAAGGAGAGTGTAAGAAACTGGGGCAATTTCCCATAAAAAGTAACTGGGAAGTGTAAGGGTGAATAGCCATAGCTAGATCTAGATGTTAAGATGATATCACACGCAATCTGTCTCTTTCTCCATCTCTCAACCAGGCCCTTTTGGGAAGAAATACCTCCAGCAGTTCTACACTTCCATCATCCTCACAGGTTCCAATCACTCTGTGAACTCACAGGAATTAGTAGTTAATTCTGCCTGCTGGCATGGGGTAGAGAAATCTGAAAGGACTTTATAGAAGAAGTAACCTTCACTTGCATCTTGGTGATGTGTAGGAGTTTCCCAGGAAAAGGGTGGGATGAGATAGGCTTTCCTCTATTTGAGGCACTGTTTCATACAGCTTGAGTGTATTGAAGCATGTGGAGAAGCAGAGATGAGGACAGATGCCTGACTCACTAAAAGCCATTTTGCATATTAACCAATTTGTGGAATGGTTAATTTACTAAAAAATCAATTTACCAAACATTCAATTCATAATTTGCCTAATTTATTGATTTACAAAAAAAGAAAAAAAAAGGAAGGAGACTTTTTTTTTTCAGTGTTCCAAGGAAAAAGCCTTTCTGACTATATAAAGTTCACAGCAATTTGTATTAGATCAATAGTTTTGGCTGATCAGCTTTTATGTTGTTTTCAGAAAAGCATTTTAAGGAATATTCACTTTCTTAACACCTAAGATCATATTCAGGAGTGGGAGTTGTCTCCTTCGAACTATATTTAATATTCAGAAAAGTCTATTTTAATCAATGATCAAATGTCACTGTTTCATATGGGAATTTTTTTCAGTTTCCACTGATTTCTTTCAACCTTTTCTCACTTTCCTGAACATTTGCCACATCTTACCCAACCTTATTAGAGGCCTTTCTCTTTGAAGGAAGTTTTCACCTCTCTGCTCAAACTTCATTATTCTAATACTTTAGACTTGTGCCATTTGATGTGAAAGCCACTAGCCACATGTGGCCACCTAACTTCAAATTAATTAAAATTAAGTAAGATTAAAATTTAAGTTCTTTGGTCATACATGCCACATTTCAAGCAATGAACATCAAGCCACATGTGGCTAGTAGCTACCATACTGAATAGCACAGATAGAGAACACTCATTATCACAGAAAGTTCTAAACCTGTCTAATGAGTCCTGACCCTACCTTTTCCCCAAGATTCTAGCATTGATTCCATCAGTTTTATGCCCCACAGCAACTAATAAGCTAGAGTCCTGCCCCTGGTTTCAACTCCCCAGGGCTCTATTGGGGAAGAAAGGAATTTAGAAAGCCAGCTCATGGTTGATCAAGTTCACAGTTGATCATTTCCAATTTGTCCATTTTCTAGCATAGCAAGAGTATGAGCTGCTCTAATATTTTAAGGGTCCTTCTGTAAAATTTTCTAGGAAATAATCTACCTCAAACAAATCCAAATAAATGTTATCCTATTCTGCAATGTTTTCTTTCTTCAAACTTAACTGCCCTCAGAAAAGGGGGGAGGGTAGAAGGAAGAGAGGGAGGAAGGAACAGAGGAAGAGAGAAAGTGAGGAGGGAGAGGGAGGGAGAGAGAGAGGGATCCTCTTGTCAGCAAACTTCTCACTGAAAATATTAATTCCACTAAAAGCATCAAAAGAGCTTTTTTTCCCTTAGAATGAAAAAAATACAGCTGTATAGCAAAATGGAAGGCTTGAATGAACATTTCAAGTCATACCTGTCACAAGCCATTAGTCGAATTGCCTAAAGAAATCCCTTGACAAGTATAAGTGCTGTTTTTATGTTATAGAGAGCTTCATAATGTTGGCCACAAGAAGAAATTTCTCCACAAAAGCTCTTTCTGTTTAATAAAGTGATTTGTTCCAGTAACAGTGATAATAAAATTGCTGAATTGAAACAGGATTGTTCAATGAAGACCTGAATCCAATTTGCTGGACTAGTATGATTACACTTTTATCTCTGTGTTTACTCATTTGTAGAATTGCTACCAGTCTTTTGATATGCAATTAATAGGATTAATGGTTTTCGGGACCAGCAGGCAGTAAGAGGGAACAGAACCCATCTTAGGTGGCCTGGCAGCTATGTGCTGGCATCTTTTTAAGGCTGTGCACCTTGCTGGCTGTGTGATACAGAATGATAGGTCGATCGCCTTGCCTTGTCTTTTAAAAAGATACTTCTTTCTCCAATGAAAATCACTTTGAATAATTTTATCTATGGTAATTTATGTTCCTCCCCACTGTAAGTTCCTCAGGCAGCTGATGGTACAATCTTATGCCCAAGAAAAAGAGGTAAGGATTAGAGTAACAGCAACAATTTTCTTAAATTTAACTTTCGAAGTGATCTATCTCCCTCTTCTAATCCTATATTAAAATTCTTATTACCACTACTGCTGGCTTTAATAACAGAATAAAAAATTTTTACAAACTATTTAATTCATTGTCTGAAAAATTTTGAAGGCTTAGGTATAACATATTAAGTTATTTTGGTGATAGTTTACGTATGCTTAATAGTTGAACATTACTTCTGAGATGGTGCCACCTTAAATGTTTAAATGGACTACTATAATCATTTGATACACAAAGTAAGATTTATTAAATACATACTTTTTTTGTGAAGATGTTTGTTTAGTTTTGTTGTTTGTTGGATTTTGGCTCGTTTTCTTTTTATAACAGATCAAGGAGCTAGTAAAAATATGTCTAATAATGACAGAAGTCAGTGATTTTATGACCTACAAAATATTTTTTATTAAACTATATTTAACATATAACATCATAAAAGTTTAAGGCATAAAACACACTGATTTAATATATTTAAATACTACAATATTATTGTCATTGTGGCATTAGCTAGCACTTCTATCACTTCACACAATTATCATAAGTGCCCACCAATGGACGAATGGATAAAGAAGATGATATATTTATTGGAACATTATTCAGGCATGAAAAGGCTACCAGAATATCTTAAGAACAGATAATTTTTAGCAGACACTGGTGTCTTTACCTTTGCTCTTAGTAAATAAAGCATAAGGTAAACCTTAGTGTTAATGCTTTATAGAGCATATAATCCCAAGGAAGCAAGAGTGAGGTGAAAAAAATGAAGCTATTTTTTGATTTCAGCTTGGTTAGATTTTGGGGGGTCATGGGGAGTAGGGAGGGAAAAATAATGAAACAAGATGGGATGGGGAAGGACACAAACCATAAGAGACTCCTAATCTCACAAAACAAACTGAGGGTTACTGGGGGGTGGGAGGGTAGGGATAGGGTGGATGGGTTATGGACATTGGGGAGGGTTTGTGCTTTGGTGAATGCTGTGAAAGATGTAAGCCTGATGATTCACAGACCTGTACCCCTTGGGCAAAGAATAAAAATAAAATTAAAAAAATTGAAGCTAGTCAGGAAAAGGGGGAAAGCATATACAAGGTAATATGTTACCAAGAATCTCTGGTGGCTCAGTCAAGCTATAGGGAGAACATAGGAAACCACTATGTCTTAGAATTCAGAAGAAAGAAGGACAAGCAAATGTCCACACTGTTTCCTTTCTATCTTCTATCTTTAATTAAACAAAGTTCTGACACTGGGGTGTTAACAACTCAATGTTCCTCACTGTGTTGCATGGTCCCTCAAGGGAGTCACTGGGGAATCCAGAGACCCCCAGGTCTTGTTAGATCAAAATATGGTGACTTACCTGCTGCATTTTTCCACGGCATTGATGAAGACTGTATATGGCGGAGCCCAATATATCATATCATCCACAGGGGAAGCTAAAACAACCCCAGGAATTAGAAAATGAGTCTGTAGCACTAGAGCTTTACACCCACAGAAACATGTCAGCTCTCACTGGGAGCTGATTTGGCTGCAAAGCAGGGAAAATAGTCAAGGACTGGGGGTTAGGGACAGATAGATTAGGACAGAGCTGATCTGGAGCAATGCATAAATTGAATCTAGTATAACTGGCAAGTTAAATCTGTTCTGAAGAGCTGTTTCCACAATGAAGATGAACATCTTCCTCAGATCTTGATCAAATATAAGAATTGTCAAAATGTTTGTTTTACCTTCCAAAATGGCATCTCTTAAACAACCCTCTGCATTAAGTAGAGTGTTTACATCAATGTACCTGGAGTTTGCTTGCTAACACTTCAAATATGTAATCCATATACTCTAGATACCCTCCCAAGATGTAAAATGGTATAGCCACTGTGGAAAACAATATGGAGATCCCTCAAAAAATTAAAAATAGAAATATCATATGATTCAATAATTCTACTACTGGATAATTATCCAAAGAAAACAGAAACACTAATTTGAAAAAATGTATGCACCCCTATGTTTACTGCAGCATTATTTACAATGGACAAGATATGGAAGCAACATAAGCAACATCTATAGATGAATGAACAAGGAAGATGTGGTATATATACATGAGGGACTATTACTCAGCAATAAGAAAGGATGAGATCATGCCATTTGCAACAGCATGGATTGACTAGAGGGTATTATGCTAACTGAAATAAGTCAGACTGAGAAAGACAAATACCATAAGATTTCATTTATATATGGAATATTAAAAAACCAGTGAATAAATAAACAAAAAGCAGAAACAGACCTCTGTATTTATATACAGAGAACAAACTGATGATTGTCAAAGGAGAGGGGTTGAGGGATGGGCAAAATGGGTGAAGGGGAGTGGGAGATACAGACATCCAGTTATGGAATGAGTAAGTCATGAGAATAAAAAGCACAGCATAAGGAATATTGTCAGTGACATTGTAATAGCACTGTATAGTGACAGATGGTAGCTACACTTGTGAACACAGAACAGCAAATAGAAAAGTTGAATCACTATAATTTATACCTGAAACTAATATAACAATATGTGTCAACTGGACTCAAATTTAAAAAAAAATGTTTTTAAAGACATCTTCCCATGACAAAAACAGAGATGACTGAGTTATTCATCTACGACTTCAGGGCCTTGAAAGTGGTAGAAACTGTTGGTAGAAACTATTGGTTGAATGAATGAAAGGATAAATGGTCAGGTAACTAGCCCAAGGCACCTACCTATCAAGCCCTACCCTCATTCCAGCTCTGCCTGGTTTTACTGAATACAACCAAATACTGAAAATGTAACTTCACCTTAAAAAGAATATTCCAGAGCCCAACAGTAGCATTTCCTTTCTTACATTTTAGTTGAGATAGGGTCAAATATTTTCCACTAGCCTTGAGTTTCCTCCCTAGTTGCTTGGCAAGTTTGCTTCTTTAATTGCCACATCTTGAGTAGTAATTTTGGTATCCAAGTAACAATAAGAAAGTATCTTTGATATATTACATACCACTCTATAAACCCACCACAGTGCCCTGTACCTGACTTTCATCAACCACTGAACAATGGCAAAATATTTTTTTTTCGGGATATGCCCTCAGGGTCTTCTTCAGCAGGTGAAGTTCTTTATTCCAGCAGAGATAGTGACCATAGCGTTCCATTCAAAGTAAAAGTGTCTGAAAATCTTATTTACATGCACACTAGAGAATTCAAATGGACCAGAATTCCACATTTTTTTACATGCAGCTAGTTTTCACTTTGCACAGAGTATGAGACCATAAAAAAGATCTTACTAGCTGAAAGCATGCAAGGAAATCTCAATAATCAACAACAAAAAATCATAATGACCCATAGCATATAGAAATTTTGTCTAAATGTTCAAAACTCTTAATGTAAGTTGTAAATTATAATAAAATAAAAAATAGTAAAACTAGCATTTATTTAGTAGAGTTGACCCTTGAACAACACAGATTTGAACTACACGAGTCTACTTATATGAGGATGTTTAAAATAAAAACAATACATAACTGTAAATGTATTTTTCTTTTTTATAATTTTTTCTCTAGCTTACTTTATTGTAAGGATAGAGTATAATAGAAATATTATACTATAGAAATAGAAATAATAATATAGATTAATAATATATTATTATAGAAAATAATATATAATTATAGAAATAATAGAAATAGAAACACATAATAGAAAATATGTGTTAATCAGCAACTTATGTTATGAATAAGGCTTCCATCAACAGGTTTGGGGGAGAGTCAAAAGTTATAGACATATTTTTGAGTTCATGGCAATCTATACCCTTAACCCCCACACTGTTCAAGAGTCAACTGTACACTGTAATTTAAAACACCAGAAACATTAATGTTTTATTCCTTTGTAAAAAACTCCCTAAGAATGGTTTAGCAGTACTTGCCTCCTTCTCGTATACAAGTGAGCATCTTTTCTATGCAAATAAAAATAACTGATAAATTATAAATAGCAAATAATAAATACATAAATAAAGAAATGATAAGTTCTAAATAACTGATAAATTGTCATACACTTTTCTTTTTTACCTTTTCCTTTTTTTATTTTTTTAATTTAGATTCAATTAGCCAACACATAGTACATCATCAGTTTCAGATGTAGGGTTCAATAATTCATCAGTTGCGTATAACACCCAGTGTTCATCACATCACAAGCCCTCCTTAATGCCCATACTCCTTTCTAAGTATATATCAGCTTCCAGTCTATTGTCCTTTGTGATGTCAATGTCATGAATTATCTCTGAAAGTTCCTTTAATATGAAATTTTTTGCCAATTTCACTTCATCCAGTACTAATCCATCCTTTTCATTACAACCACTTACCTCATTTACTTTGGTGAGTTTCCCTCACCAAACTTAAAAGAACTTAGAGGAACTAAGTTCTTCTGACTGCATGTTCAGGGTCTCTTGCTTAAGGACAGTGTCAACATTCTCTATCAGTTATTTCTTCTATAACTCCATTTTAGTTTGATTTGATTTTCACTTCCAGGATAATTACTTTTCATTTCTTTGTTGCAATTTCATCTTTGTTGGTCAAGTCCCTTTGTTCTATTGTCCATTTCTATAAAATGCCACTTGGCTTGGTCAGTCTCCCAAATCCACCATGCATCTACCTTTCAACTTGTCTCTGACACCCAGCATGATGCTTTGGTACATAGTGAGTGTGCAATAGATAGTGAAAAATTAAAAAAAAAGAAGGCAACACAACAACACAGTTTGTTGTCTGTGCATGAGCTGAAATAACAGATGCTCAATAACCAATCAATGACAGAGTTTAAAAACAGTGATGATTGGTCACCAATCATAACACGTGTCATTTACACAGTGATTTGTAGACTAAAGAGCTAGCATTGAAGTTTATGTTTTATGCAATTACTCACAGTTTATATACCATGTTAACTAAAATTTGAACCATGCTGTTGGGCACTGTTATTGTTTAAGCAAACCAAGTAACCTAAATATATTCATATTAGAACCTTGTAAAGTGATGACTAATAATATTTGATATCCACACCTTCTGGAGTTGGTAAGAGAATCACTCTAATGTAGAACCACTACAAGATGTGACCATCTTAGCCAAGAGATATCCAAAGGACCAAAGAACATATGTAATTTTTATACATATATATGTATATATGCATTTTATACATATATATAAATATATATATATATATATCTCCCCATTAGGGACTGTGCCTAAAGTTGTGGAGTATAGTGGTTAAGTGTATATGTTTTGAAATCTGACAGAACCGAGTTCAAATGTTATTCAATCTCATAAACTCAATTATCTCACATATTTAAAACTTTATCTCAAGGAATTATTTTGAGGAATAAGTGAAACAATACATATAATATTTTTAATTCAGTACCTGGCTCACAGTAAGGGTACTTATCATTAATGCCATAAATAGAAGTAATGATGGTGGTCATCACTGTTGGGCCAAGGTGGTAAGCTAAAAGAATAACGAAATAGGAACTTTAAACAAGAACAGACCTAGAGTACTGAACTGGAAAAACCTGAGCTTTCCAGAAGGTTATTATAGTATAATTTTATAATGAACTCATAGAACATTTACTCCGAAAATCTAGAACTTTAAATAGGTTAAAATGCTTCCAATTTAGCGAAAAATGAGCAAATAAGCTTTGACATCCATCCATGCCAAGTCATGATGCCAAAAAAGCATTTATGTCTCCATTGTGAATTTTATCCAACATCCATTTACCAGTTCCCAGTTTGCAAATCCAATTGCTGTAGGATAGGGATTTGAACAGCAAAACTGGCAATATTTTACACTTGTAAATTGGAGCTGCCAGAATGATAGCACAATTGTAGAAAAGAGTTTGACTTGCCAATTTCAAGAGCTTACTGTGAATTTACCTTTGAGCAAAGTGACTTTCATTTACCATCTCGATGTTATACACATTTGGGAAATCTAAAGGGACCATATCCTAATTGTGACAGTTTAAATTTATTTAAATTATATTACAAAAAAGACTACCATTATTCAAACAATTCAAAGGTCTTCGACATTTACAGCTTTGTTTCCTAAAGTATGTTCTGTGGAACATCAGCGTTCATTGTGTTATAGTTTCTATTCCTCATAAAAAGGGGGAAGAAGTTTCATAGTCATAAATCTGGAGACTCACAGGGTATATTAGCATTCAAAAGACTGAGAATCCCTACAATTAAAAAAATCTTTAGACTAATCACATTTCTCAAATATATTGACCCTAAAACACTTTTTTCAAAATGTTGCTTTCTTGGGGCGCCTGGATGGCTCAGTGGGTTAAAGCCTCTGCCTTCGGCTCAGGTCATGATCTCAGGGTCCTGGGATCGAGCCCCACATCGGGCTCCCTGCTCAGCCAGGGAGCCTGCTTCCTCCTCTCTCTCTGCCTGCCTCTCTGCCTACTTGTGAGCTCTGTCAAATAAATAAAATCTTTTAAAAAAATGTTGTTTTCTTACAGAATACAGTGTTTCATGTAACAGTTTTGAAAAGCTCAACAAAAAGTATAAATGAACTAGGGATTCACACCATTACGTGATTTACATCTTGAGACACTGGAGAGATTTTAATAGTATTTCTGTGCTATATCCTTGAGCATCCACACATTTTGAATGTAAAATTCAGGTAGCTTGCAGCAGCAATTCACAAATTTACCTAAAATTTGTGAATAAAATTTGTAAATAAAAGGGTTTATTCCTGATATACATTCCCCTTCCACTCCATTACATTCCATTGTCCACACTGGACCATGCTATATTCCTTAAGAACCACTTTTCTTATTGGACAGAGTTTCTTGCTCAGTCATTTTCACTGGTCCTCTAATCCAGTTCATCAACAAGAAAAGAATTTTCAACTCCTATGATAAACTCCTAGCTCTGTGTTGAGAATAATACAAAAGATAATATGCTCTGGTACTTGGACTCAAGAGCCTTACAAATGAGCAGGAAAAGGAAAACTAATATTGTAAAGCAATGAAAAAATAACTCCAGAGGTTTTTAAACAAGGTAAAGGATCGACATAAGCTAAGAAACCTGGAAAAGCCTTTGTGGTGGAGACAGACTTGAGCATATGAATAGGATACAGGAAAGTGTGGTAGGAGGGAAGGGAGAAGATTTCAGAAAAGGGGAAAGAATGACCACAGTCAAAGGGCAGGAAGAAGTAAAGTCAAAAGATGGGAGGGGGCAATAAAAATAAATGTTAATCCTTGGGGGGGGAAACATGTGGGGAGAAAGATATGCATAGCAGTCTGATTGGAGAAGAGCATTCATGGTGTATGTGGAAAGAAATAAGATAGGTTGAATACAGTGGGCTCCATGCAATGAAAGGTTCTGATCACCAGATTAAAAATCTGGACTTGTTTTGCTAAGCCGAAGGAAGACATGGTCATAAGGAAAAGCTCATAACTTTGAATCTAGTCAAAAAATAACCAAATGAATGTTCTAGAAAGATTAGTCTTGCAACTCACATGGAGAGGTTAGACAGAAAAAAGAGAAAGAAACCAAAGGCCAGGATTGAAATTAGAATACTACTGAAATAAGCCATGTATTAAAACTCTTGACAAGTAGGAATAAGATACGAGTAAAGAAAATGCAAATCCACAAATTTAAAGTCACAAATGACAAGATTTGGTGCTAGAAAAGGATAGATTTCAGTACAGCTTCAAAGATTCTAATCTAAGAACATGGGTGATTCTACAAACTAAGTTTTGGGGAAAGAAGAACATTTTCTTAACAAGAAATGAAAAAGCATCTTTTTGGTGGTCTTCTAATCTCGACTTTCATAATTTAACCCCATTTTATATAACCTACATTATTTTCCACTACCCCATCATCAATTCAACAATTATTTTATAAGTGGGGTACCTGGATAGCTCAGTTGGTTAAGTATCTGTCTTCAACTCAGGCTGTGATCTCGGGGCCCTGGGATCAAGCCCCGCATCTGGCTCCCTGCTCAGCAGGGAGTCTGCATCTCCCTCTCCCTCTATCTCTCTCTCTCTCTCAAATAAACAAAATCTTTGAAAAGAAAACAATTATTTTATAAGCATCTGTTATGCTTATGACTAAGGATACGCTAAGCAATATTGTAGACACTGGGGAAAGGAAAAGATGTGGATGGCACAGTTTGAGGCACAGGGTGGAGATGGATGGTAGATATGTAAATAAAGAGAGAATTTTGAAATTTCTCAATATATTCCCTGTTTTCAGATTAAAGGGCATAGGTATTAAAATTTATTGAGCTCCTACTTGGCACCAGACCTTTTAGATGTATCCAAATTAATTTCTACATCAACACAAAGAAGTAAATATTGCTATTCCCATTTTTCTTGATCAAAGTCACCACCTATGAGCTTCTGACTATGTAGAACCACTGAAGACATCAACACTGTGAAAACCCCATGGAAAATAATGCTTCCTATCTGGACACAACTTCCAGGGACTCCTGGATAGATGGCAGGAATCCTTCATGATAAGAAGAACAGGACTTGTCAAGGCCCTACAAACTTTCAAATATTCTATCCCAGGACCAAGATCAACTAACCAGACTTCCAGGATTCAAGATGCATGAATTTTTCCACATTTTACATCTTGAAGTTGGGGCAACCAAAGAGGTATCCTACTTTTCTGGTAAAGAAGGATCACTTTCATCCATCCAGGGGCCCTTAGTATCTGTGTCAAGAGAGAAAAAAATGATTTGCTTCATGGGAACTATTATATTTTACTACCATTTTTGTGATGTTTTTCCATCATGGAGACTCCAATTCACATCCAAATGAATTGTCTCTAATGATTTTTTTAGAAGCAACTCTAAAATTGCATTAGAGGACTTAATTTCCAACCCACATTTTATTATCATCTTTATTAAACACAAGCAAGAGAATGTTTCCTTAATAAATAAGAATCATTCTGCAAGTATTAAACATTACTTTTATAAAAAATATAATTGTGTCATCGGGGTGTTTTGTTGTTGTTGTTGGTTTTAAAATGTGTTTCTTTACCATGGTTTGCTCACAAAATTGGTTAAAAGGAAGACTTCCGTATTTTAATCTTCTGCCATACATAAGGTAAAACTGGGACACTGTGGCCAAAACAAATTTAACCCCAAAAATTTCATTTCAAAAAAAAGTGAGAAATGAATATTAGCAATTCTCTACTCTGGGAAGTGTCAGATTCTAATGAGCCTAACAGTGGCGAAGCAGCTTGATGCATCTACATTTTACTATACAGGTAGCCAACTCAGCTTTTTAGGTTTTGTCGCACTGCCAGCATTTTTGCTTGGCATGACTTCAAGGGCTTTATGTGTCCAATCCAAGGCAGCCCCCTTCAGGATACATGAGCCAAGCTAACTGCATGCAAACCAGGCCCGGTCTTGGAATCAGTTTATACAGGCATGTTGTCAGAGAAAGATGTTTATGTGTGTGAGAGTCTTAAAGGACTGAATAGAAAGATCAGAAGCAAGGTTAAACAGAATGGGGCTGGGAAGAATTCCACATGTCCTTAGAGGACAGGCAGAGGATAAAAGAAGGTACAGTAGGGAGGCAAAAACAGAAGTGCATTCTTCACAGTCTGGCTGGCAAGCCCCGCAACAGTGCCATTCTTCAAACAAAACCTCCCTTGGCCTCAGATCCGACACTGGTCATGCCAGCTCTATTGATTTACACAAAACCTTCAAGACTTTGATCAGCTACCAAAATGCAAACATTTTAAGCGATGCCCCAAAGAAGCTTGTTTAAAAAACAGTTGATGTAAGGGTTTAAAACAGTCCATTAACAATCTCATGTAGAAATGTATATACATATATGCCTACTCATGCATGCTTCTTTGCAAAAGAACATTTTTATAGTCTATTAACAATGCCATGTACTTATTACACATATTCACTTCGAATCCAGGGAAATGTTCTTTGTTTGCAAATCTCAAGTTGAAAAGAAAAAATTAAACACTTCTTTCACTGAACCTCTCACTCATTCCCACCTGAGAAGGGAAAATGGACATTATATTCTACCCACCCATCAAACGTGAAAGGATGATTTGTAGTTGGGTCTATTCAGACCATAAATTCTTTCACAGAGTAGAATTTTAGGATATAAATTAACCACACAATTTTAGAGGCTGAAAATATCCAAATGACCAATTCCATCTTTTTACTTATTGCGTGTCCCAATGCTTGTCAATCTGATAAATACACAGGACATTATTACAAGAAAATGGCTGCTAGAAATAATGCCCCACTACACATTTTAATGCCAGCCTCTATGGACCCTGAGGTCTTGCTCAACCTGAAGAACTGATTCAGTGAGCTAGCTGGAGAGAACATCTGGCAAGATTTCTAATTATGAAATAGGCAGCCAGGAGGTTTAATGGTGTGGCTCCTGTACTTTAAAGAATTTACTAATTAATATTTGTCTGCCTTGAGTCATTTGGACTCTATTTATGGACATGGTCGGTGTAAAGAGTTCTATTTCGTTTAAAAAAATGTGTACTTCATCCATTCTAATGGAATAATAGTACCCTAGCTCCAGACTACTCCTTAAAAAACACATACACACAACACACACACACACACACACACACACACTGAATTCACTGGTGCAGATTTTCCTAACAAAATCACTGTGAAAAAAATGGCTTATGACAGGATATGATAGTAACCAAATGCAGTCAGCTGACCTTCAGCTAAGGTTTTCTCCAGCTGGAAAGTCAAATAGCAGGAGAGCAACCTCCTAAGTCAGAGTGAAGCACTAGCTTGAGAAGGCAGGGCAAGGGGCAGCAGAGTTTCAATTCTTTTGTACTTAAGAGAAAAATTACAAACACTGTTCTATCTCAGTGATTTCCAGCCCTTAAGTTCTAATTGGTCCCAAGCCCCATGCATACTGCACTGAAGTTCAGGGTTCCAGAGTGCCAAGAAATTTTAAAACAGATACCATCCCTGGGCTACAAATAAGACAGGCCTTTCCCAGCTCTTTATTGAATACACGACTTCCAGAAATAGCCAAGTCCTCTCTGAAACCCACCAGGAAGAGAAGTACCCTCCAGACTATAACAAACACTAACAAAGACTCAGTCAGGGTTTCCCCTCTGTCCGTTCAGGTTCTCCTAACCTGATTTGCCACTATGACTCCCCCTTCACTCTCCTCCTCTAGCCAAATGAACTTCTTCAAAGCTGCCTCCCCTGAGTTCTGTACCTTCCTATCCTATTACCCACGCTCAGGAGAACATTAGAGTGTATGATCTCTCCCTTCAACATAATGTTTACAAAGCCTTCCCCCACTAAATTCAACTAAAGTGTCGTGTATGCTTATTTAATCAGCAATATATGAAGCCTTCTTAAAATTATAAAGACAAAGAAATCCAGAGTCAACACTAGTTTTAAAAAGGCAGTGCTGTAGAGTGGTTAAAAGTTTCCACTTACAGGGGTACCTGGGTGGCTCAGTCGGTTGAGCAACCAACTCTTGATTTCAGCTCAGGTCATGATCTTGGGGTTGTGGGATCCAACCCTATGTCAGGCTTCACATTCAGCAAGGAGTCTGCTTCTCTCCCTCTTCACTCTCCCTCTCCTTTTGCCCCTCCCCACCTCCCCAATTAAAATAAATAAATCTTTAAAAAAAAAAAAGTGCCAGGCAAACTTGGGTGTATAGCCAAGCACAGCTCTTACCAGGTGGGCAGTTCCTGGCAAGTACTGCATCTGAGCTTTGTGTTTTCATCTACAAAATGTGAAGGAAATACCTCACAAGAAATACTTCACAGGATTTTGGCAGATTAAATGCTGTGTGTAAAAAAGAGTCTAGAACTTATGTCTACACAAAAACCTGCACACAGATGTTTATAGTAGCTCTTTTCATAACTGGCAAAACTTGGAAGCAACCAAGATATCCGTCAGTATGTGAATGGATGAATACATTGTAGCACATCCAGACAATCAAACATTATTCAATGCTAAAAAGAAATGATCTATCAAGCCATGAAAAGACACAGAAAAATCTTAGATGCGTATTACTAAGCAAAAGAAGCCAATCTACAGCTGACCCTTGAACAATGCAGGGATTGGGGGGTTACCAACATCCTGTACAATTGAAAATCTGTGTATAACTTGTGACTCCCCAAAAACTTAACTACTAATAGCCTACTAGTGACCATAAATCTTACCAATAACATAAATGGTCACAAGTTTTATATATTATATGAATACAGTAAAGTAAGCTGGAGAAAATAAAATGTTATTAAGAAAATCATAAGGAAGAGAAAATATATTTATAGTACCATAGTGTATCCAAAAAAGTCCGCATGTAAGTAGACTTGCACAGCTGAAACCTAAGTTGCTCAAGAGTCAACTGTATATGACATATCTGTAAAAGGCAAAACTATGGAGATAGTAAAAAGATCAGTGGTTTTTAGGGATTGGAGTCAGGGCCAGGAATGAATAGGTGGAGCACACAGGATTTTTAGGCACTGAAAATATTCTGTATGATACTATAGAGATGGATGGATATTATTATATACTTGTCCAAACCCACAGAATGTACAACACCAAGAGTGAACCCTAAGGTAAACTATGGACTTTGGGTGAATATCATGTGTCAATACAGATTCATCAGTTGTACCAAATGTACCACACTATGGTGGGGGATATTGATAATGGGGGAAATTATCCATGCATGGGGGCAGGGGGTATATGGGAAACCTCTGTACCTTCCTCTCGATTTTGTTGTGATCCCAAAACTGCTTGGGGGGAAAAATGAAGTTTTTAAAAGAAAAAGAATGCAGCACATGTTTCCCTTTGATGGTTGCAGGACAAAAATTTAAAAAACCCTCATGTTCAGCAATTGTCTCAAGTAGACAAATATGTACAAAGTAAAAGGTTTACACAGAATTGTTTAGCTAAATTGAACAGGTTTGAACCCCAACTCTACCACTTACCTTCTGTAGATCCTCTATGATCCTCAACTTCCTCATCTTTCTCATCTCTAAAATGGAATTAATAAGACTACCTACCTTGTTAGGTTGTTGAGAGGATGAAATCAGAAAGTGCTCAAAAATGCTTAGCCAAGTACCTACTTCACTGATGTTAGTTAAGGGAAGCAGACTGAAAGTAGGAACCAGAGCACAGTTGGTCACAAACGTATGTGTGACCTTGTGGAAAGGTGTTGGAAAGGAAGAATAAAATTGGGGTGAGGTGAGAGAAAGTAGCATTTTTGGTCTCAGACAACCAGGAGTTACATCAGTCCAGTAGAAGGCAAGCTGCCTAGATCAATAACTTGGTGTCTGCCCACGCAGGTGGGACAGCACAGGAAATACTGACTTTCTTTGCTGTTTTCTCCGATGGATATTCTCTCCTGTCACTTGTTCCTCCCAGTATATTTCTAAAAAAATCTTAAATGAGACTCATCCTTGTATTTTAAAGCTGCCCATCTGAGTCCTAAACTACTCTAGCTTGAGGCAGCTGACTCTTGGGCACTATGGACAGGAGCTATAGAAAAGAACCCTGTCCAGCTGATTAGCCAGTCTTCTCCATCACCAACCTCAATCACTGCCCAGAGCAGTTACAGTTCTGAAGCCCAGGTGACTTCTATGTCCAATTCTTGCTGTTACATAGAACCTTAACAAATGACTTTCTTATAAAGTCATATAAGTGATGCAAAATGATAACATGTAAATTTTGAAGTTTTAAAACTGCCCTCAAAATGCTCTGAATGAGTTTATCTCTGATTCTATTTCTAATCTTCTCTGAATACTGTGACCTTAGTCAAGTCTTTCCATCTCTCTGAGCACTACCTTTATCCAAAGAAGAAGAAAAAGGAGGAGGAGGAGGAGGAGTAGAGGGAGGGAGGGAGGGAGGAGGGTAGGAAGAAGAAGAAGAGGAAGAAGAAGGAGAATAACTTTGGACTTAAGTTCTAAACTACTGTGACATACAATTCCTTGACTCCTATAGCCAAGAAAAAAGGCAGATGTTTTTGGTTTGGCTTTGAACTCCGTGTATCCAACTTATTCTTAGAAAGGTGGTACAGCATGGTGGTTAGGCATGAGGCCTCCAGAGCCAGGCTGCCCAGGTGTGACTCTTGGTTCTGCCACTCCTGCCCTCCCCCTCTGCAGGCCCAGCAGGCCCACATGGTCAGATAGAGGGTGGCAGAAGCTCATGGGTGGAAGTAGGAAGGTCTATGTGGGCAGGAAGGATGAGTGCAGAGGGCACAGGGCAGTACACCTTCAAGTGTGCTACATTCCTCATGAGGGTGGTATGAGAATTAAATAAGCCAATTTAAAAAAATGGGCGCCTGGGTGACTCAGTGGGTTAAAGCCTCTGCCTTCGGCTCAGGTCATGATCTCAGGGTCCTGGGATCGAGGCCTGCATCGGGCTCTCTGCTCAGCGGGGAGCCTGCTTCCTCCTCTCTCTCTGCCTGCCTCTCTGCCTATTTGTGATCTCTCTCTCTCTCTCTGTGTCAAATAAATAAATAAAATTTTTTAAAAATTTTAAAAAAAAGGTGTGTGGTGAGTCATGCCTGGTAAGAGTGAGCACTTCTTAAGTTTTTGCTATNTTTTTTAAAAATTTTAAAAAAAAGGTGTGTGGTGAGTCATGCCTGGTAAGAGTGAGCACTTCTTAAGTTTTTGCTATTATTATTGGGATACATCAGAGGCTCTTAATAAATGTTCACTGTGCTGAAATGAACATTAGCACTGAGCCAGACATTTGATGTATGTTACCCATTTAATTGTCCAACAACCCTGAGAAGAAACTGCTACCCCCATTTTATACAATAATAAGAAAACAGACTCAGGAGGTATAATAATAGACTCAAGAAGCAGAATAAGCTGATAGTCAACACCTAAATCCATGCTAAAATGCAGTGTTACCTACTAAGTAATAATACATATTACATTATATTTTATATAATAAACAATATAGAGACAATCAACTATGTCATTTTCATTCTCTAATAACTGGGTATCACTTCAGAAAATTATGAATAAAGTTTGAGCTATTTTTCTGTGAACTTGAAAGTCTCCAAGAATATCCCCATGATTCTACTAGGGACAGGAATCTAAGCTAATATGATCACTTTAAGTGTCATATCAGAGTCCAGTCAACATTATTCTCTTTAAATTTAAGTTCCTTGAGTTAAAGTAACAGAAACACCAAATTTACCTAAGGAAAAAAAAGTGATTTATTATAAGAAAACAGAGAAAACCCCAGGGAGGGAAGACAGCCAGTTCTCAGGGGTCCAGAACCAGGACCTGCAAAGCTGGCAGGAATGCAGCAACTACTTCTCTCTTGCTTCCCCCTGCTTCTCTCTGCTTCATCTTCCTTTGCTGAACAACTTTCTCTGCTTCTCCAAGCACAACTGCATCCACAGTTCCTTACTCAGAGCATTCTAGTTCTGACTGAGGTTGAGACTCTCCCAGTCCCAATTCCAATTCTCAAAAGCAACCGAATACAGTAGTAATCCTAAGGTACACACACACACACACACACACATAAACCTAGACAGCTTTCATGAGTCTCTAGCAAGTGAATTGCTGCTACTTTGTCACATCTGCACCCATTATTCTATCAGAATACTCAGGAAATTCTGAGTGTATTTTGAAGGGGAGTTCAGTTCTCAAGCATTAACAGTGAAGAGAGAAATGGAAGAAAGAAATCTGGAAATTGGACACATTTGAGCTCCCAGAAAATTGCCTGTGAGCAGCAGCTGAGCAGGGGCTGACAGTGAGCCTTTATGTGATGCGTAATCAGATGGTGACGAGGGAGGGGCCCTGCCAGGCTAGCAAGCCAGCCAGCCCACCAGGAGCCCCGGGAATAGGGAGCAGTCTGCTGTAGAATTCTCTCACAATGGCCTGGCAGAAATAGATGGTCCACACAGGGAAGGATCAATTGTAAAAAGTGGAATTAGTCATTCTAAATCATGCAGCTGTGGTCGAAGGGAGCTCTTCTAAAAATCATTAAACAATCATGTATTCCTATTGATTTATTCAAAATACCTTGAGGGAAAGCAGATTAAACACAAGGTAAAAGTAAGCTAATGCAGATTAAATGGATGAAGGATGGGCCAAGAGTTCCCTAGGTAGTTTTTGTACTAATGAGAGGAAAATTATATGTACACTATTACCAGGATAAAAGGGTCTATTAGAGGTCTTTTGCTTGACATATTTATGTATTTCAAATACTAAGTAGCATAGTGAATTAGGTTTACTCTGGACATTTGTTATTTTTATTACATCTCCAAAGTGATAAACAGAGTTTTCTGTCGAGGGCACCATACTGCTCACTCTGGGAAGCCCTGCCTGAATAGAGAAATTTCAATGCCAGTGTGATTCCCTGGATGTCATTTATTAACAGGTCCAGAGCAATTTGACTGCAAGGACACGGCTTTTAAAATCCAGGAGCAAAATGCATAACCTAGAAGTGGAAAGCTGCAGTGCTCACAGCGCCTATGCCCTGGACCATATTTGCAGATATCCTGTCTTCCTCAAGAGGGATTTATTCAAATACCTATCACCTAAGAAAACTGGAAGTGTGATGTATATGTTACACATTGTTCTCACATGTAGTTGATACGGCAAGTGTTATGATCCTCAGAGGAAGAGAATGAAGCAGAGAAATGGTATATGAGGAGTCCAAGGACACACAGCCTAGTGAGGATTAGAATCAAGACCAAAAATTTTCTCTCTCCTGATGCAGGCTCTTTCTGCTACACTGTGCACCAGTGAAATCTGCATTCGTGGACTACTACTGCACAAAGAGTATGATTATCACTAAACTCTGTGAATGTTTAAAAACCAAAACATTGTTCTCCCCAAACCAGTTTGATCCTTTGTGTTCCTCACTCCCATCATCATCCTTATTTCAGTCAACTAGGAAATTACATTGTTCTCCCATCATCCCTCTGAACCAAAGCAGTGCAATTCAAGCTGATGCTCTTCTTCCACTCTTTCCTCCCTCAAATCCATTCTGCACCACATGGCCAGCTTAGTCCTTCAAAAATACTGCTTTCATCATACTACTCCCTATTCATTAAATCCAGGGAGGTAGGGTAGCAGATATCTCTATTTCTCTTCTACGCAGTCTAGAAAGGTGTCGTGGAAGGCTAAGATTTAGGCTGGTTTTAAAAGAGATCACTTGTGGAGTGCCTGAATGGCTCAGTCATTAAGCATCTGCCTTCAGCTCAGGTCATGATCCCAGCCAGGGTCCTAGGATCAAGCCCCACATAGGGTTCCCTGCTTGGCAGAAAGCCTGTTTCTCCCTCTCCCACTCCCCCTGCTTCTGTTCCCTCTCTCACTGTGTCTCTCTGTCAAATAAATATTATCTTTTAAAAATAAATAAATAAATAAGAGATCACTTGTAAGGGAAGACTTTCTGGTTGGTGAAGCCTGTGATGGCTTGAATCATGAATGGGTAGGTCAAAAACATGGTTAGAGCAGAAGCTGAAAGTTCAGGAGATGGAGGAAAGAAAGGTTAACCAGCAGGTGCATGAGGGGAAGAGAACATAAAACTGAGGACTAGATGTTAATGACAACTTGTGCCATGTGGGTGATATCATTGGAAAATTCAACTAGAACCAATGGAAAATATTAACTTCAATGCATTCCAGAGTAGTCACCTTATAAATAGAAAGATACTGCATTGGTTCTCAACTCTACAAATGTTCATACCTCACTCAGACCTTCTGGATCAAAAATCTCCAAGACAGGAACCCACAGGTGTGTAGTTTTAGAAAACCACATATTTTGAAGGATAACCTGGTTAAAATATGTATTACATTAAATACCTCTAACAGCCACCTGCACTTTTAAGAATTGGTTTAATTCTTAAAACATGACAGAAGTCCATGTTTCAGTTATCATATATTTCCTTAAAGAATGTATCTCTGAGTGGCTCTTCTTATCTACAGAATAGATCATAACCATATGTCCATGCATAGTCTAGACAGAAAGCTAGAGAAATAGTCTATTCTTGCTATGAGGATAAACAATGTCACATTCATACCATGTAATTGTGTTCTTTACATGTTCTATGTGTGGAAGCTAAAATCTGAAGAAATAATGGTGTCTTGCATTTTCATAGCACTTAAATTCCATAGATACATTGATTTATTTGGATTTTGTTTCAGCCTGTGAGAGATTCAAGGAGACATTTTTATTCCTAATTTGCTTATGGAGAAACAGATCCAGTGATACTGCGAGACTTGCTCAAAGTCACATGAGTAGGTAGTAACAGAATTCAAACTAGAACCTGTTCTTCAGAGCTTACTCATCTGATGCTCTTTTTCATTAAAGCATTATCGCTTTTGGGGTGCCTGGATGGCTCAGTCAATTAAGCATTTGACTCTTGATTTTGGCTCAAGTCATGAATTTAAGGTTGTGAGTTTGAGCCTCACATCAGGCTCTGTGCTGAACATGGAGTCTGCTTGAGATTCTCTCTCTGCCCTTCCCCCATCCCCTCTCTCTCTCACTTTCCCTCTAAAAACATTTAAAAAATTTAAAAAATAAAACATAGTGTCAAAGCATTGTCACTTTTTCAGGGAAAGTCATACTTATTTATTGAATGAACAGCATATGCAAGAATACCAATAAAGGAAAACTAATATTACAACTACTATTTTGAAAATAAAGCCAATAGAACAGGAACAAAATATGCATAACATGAGAGAAATGTTTGATTTTGACCCACAACACCTTCCTTATCTTCATTATAAACTTAAATGTCTATAAGAACAAACCATACACCTTGACCTAAACTTAAGTGTTTTTTTTAAAAAAGCAACATTATAAAACACTTTTTCTTTCAGATATGTAAGATTCACAAGTATATAGATTCTTTTTTTTATTGCAAGTTTTTATTTAAATTCTAGTTAGTTAACATATAGTGTAATATTGGTTTCAGGAGTAGAATCTAGTGACTCACCACTTACATATCACACCCAGTGCTCATCACAAGTGCCTCCTTAACACCCATCACCCATTTAACCCATCCCCCCACCTGCCTCCCCTCCATCAACCCTCAGTACATAGATTTTGTTGCAACAGTAGATCTACACTATCTCATTATTCTCTTAATATCTTGAGCAGCATGTACTTCTGAGCAAGTACTATCTGAAATTCTAAAGTTGCTGATCTCTGAAATAAAATATTTCATTTGTGGATTTTTAATAAGTTGAGCTGAAAGTAAAATTCATTTCCCACCATCCTCTCCCCAGTAACAAAGAACTCTTTTCAAGTCTACCCTTCTACTCTAAAGAACATTTCTTACTAACATCTCTGGTGAGGCAATAAATACTCCGGAATAATCTCCAACATATGCTTGCAAAGATTACACTGTTTAATATCAGTAATAAAAACAAACCAAAAGGAGGGAAAAATTAAAAAGGAAAGAAAGAAAATATACTTTAAAATTTCAAGCTTAAATATGTGTAAGACAGTCATGGCAGTATTTTTTGAAATGACGTAAATGTTATATACTTATCAAATAATGTCAAAAGCATTGTCACTTTTTATCAAGCTGGACACAAGTCTAAAAAAAATTCCAATCTAAACTCTGATAAATATTTTTAGATATCCATATCTAGATTTTATTAAAAATTTAAATACAGATTAATAGCAATAGGATTTATCCTTTAATATAATATTTTGATAAAGTATTAAAAAGAGTTAACAAAAATTTCAGGGTGCATATATGTATTAAGAACTAATGGTGGGTGCCTGGGTGGCTCAGTGGGTTAGAGCCTCTGCCTTTGGCTCAGGTCATGCATGATCTCAGGGTCCTGGGATAGAGGCCCGCATCGGGCTCTCTGCTCCACAGGGAGCCTGCTTCCTCCTCTCTCTCTCTGCCTGCCTCTCTGCCTACTTGTAATCTCTCTCTCTCTCTGTGTCAAATAAAGAAATAAAAATCTAAAAAAAAAAAAAAAAGAACTAATGGTGTTATCACATCACTCATTTCCAGATCTTCTCTGTGCTTTTTAGATGTTGGCAACATACATATCACACACACACACACACACACACACACACACACACACACACACACACACAATGGCCATTATACTATCTAAAGTTTTATCTTGGAGAAATCTAGATAGTAGAAACAAAGATCTACAGAATGTTTGTCTGGTTAAAGCTACTTAAATATCAAAGAAGTCACAGAGAGAGTGGAAACACCATGCTAATACACATCATCAATGCTGTAAAGCACAAAATGTCTATTCTGGTCTAAGATAACATCTTTTTCCCAAAATCACCAAATCATAATCTGAGTTGTAATACTCATCAAAAGGATAAGAGATATGCTTTCTCTCCCATTTCGCAAAAAAGGACAAACTTTCAAACAGTCAAATTCAAGAAGAGGCATCAAAGGAAGGACTTCTTAACTCAGGAGGCCCTAACCAGTTGACAGTATCTTTTGTCTTCTTTTAGGGGGACAGCTTCACTATAGTCATGTAGGTTCGGGACAGGAAAGGGCTTTCTGCTTACTGAAAATAAGTTCTATTCACAACTGTGCTCTTTCAGAGTTTGGCTATCCACAATTTCTTGGACGCTGTTAGAGTTATAAAATAAACACTTCCAAGATTGTTTTCTTAAAAGTCAGTCCAACATAAAATAAAATGAAAAGAACTTTTCTGAGTCTTCAGTTCAACATGGGTGCGTTTAACTAGGAACATACCTTTTTCTTCCCCTCTTTGAACTTCAGATTGATCTTTGTTTTTCAAAGTCTCAACCCTGGCTCATTCCACTGGAGACTTCTGTTTGATGGCTGGCTCCGTCCTAAACTCTGGGACAACATTTGGATGTCAGTTATTTATTTAAGATCTGAATTTAGGCAAATAGTGAGACAGGTGTTTAGGAACTTGAGCAGTGGTTGAGTAATTATAGAGCTTAAATCAAGAAGGAACCTCAAGGGCCTAAAATACGGCCAGCAGCTTTCAAGCAGATAAAGTATTAATCATCCCATTTTACAGCTGGAGCACCTGAGGTGTAGAAAAAGTAGGTTCATTTGTTATTGTTGTTGTTGTTTGCTTGTTTTTATTATTATGTTCACTTAGCCACTGTATAGTACATCATTAGTTTTTAATATAGTGTTTAATGATTCATTAGGTGCATATCCTGAGAACATATAGGAGGAAGAGATTTTTTACATATGGAAGGAGGAACATTAGGTTCATTTGTTAATGGATGAATCATTATTGGGGTAATAAAGATAGGGCGAAAGGAGATGAGGTAGAGGAGAATTGGATCCCAAACTGCCTGCTTTTTAAAAAGTATGCTGCTTCCACGACATAATGAACAACTAGTTTCATCCACCTACCACATTCACATTCAATCCTAAAATTATAGAAAAATAGTTGACAACTTGTAATCTAATCTAATCACACAGGCCTAAATTTGAACCTTGTTTCATCCACTTGAAACAAAAAAAGAATGAGCAAAAAGAAAAAAATAGAGAGAGAGAGAATGAGCAAGTTATTTTACAGAGTGAGAAAAATAATAGAACAGATATCTCAGAGATTGTGTGAGAATTAAACAGGAGACTACATATTAAGTGTTTATCCCAGAGTCTGGCACATGTGCCTAAAATTACTAGCTTTTGTTACAAATCAATAATTACAATCTGTCTGCCAAGGGTAAGTTTATAGTGATTATTTGGAAGTTTCTGATAATTCCAAGACAGGAAGAACTGACTGTGTTCAAACAGGTAAAAAGGAAAAGGAAGGAGAATAGATTTTTCATACAGTAAGTTAGCATAAGCTCCCAATAAAATGGGCCCAGCTGAGGTCCTGGTTAGGATCCAAAAAGGCTTTACGTGATACAATGAGTCATATGACCATGAGTGGATTAATATAAAGCTAATGAAGTCTATTTGCAAAGTCTCTCAATTGCATAGGCTCCTTCCAAAGCCTTGCCAGAGGCCCTAGCAATATGTTCAAGGGGTACTTTGATACCTTCTTTTTTTTAAGATTTTATTTATTTGTCAGAGAGAGAGAGAGAGAGAGAGAGAGAGAGAGAGAGAGAGAAAGCACGAGTAGGGGGAGCAGCACTCAGAGGGAGAAGCAGGTTTCCGGCTGAGCAAGGAGCCTGATGTGGGACTCCATCCCAGGACTCAGGATCATGACCTGAGCTGAAAGCAGCCACTTAACCAACTGAGCCACCCAGGTGTCCCAATACTTTCTCTTAAAGATTTCCCCCAAATTATATAAGCTTCACAACCCCCCCCAAAACTTGAATTTGTTCCTCCAATGGTGTCCTGTTTGTAACTCCTTGAAAACTAAACAAAGCCAACGCTGCTGATACAACTGTGGGCAGATGTCTTCTTCATTTGGTTTTCTGCTTTTCAAGTGCCTTGACCCCAGCCCTTGATCAAGGAGAAAGGGTCAGGTTACTGTTTATAGTACCAGAAACTAGGTGGCTCCTTCCAGGAATATTAAAACCCACAGACTGGGCACAGCTCCAGGGAGTTTTGGATCAGGTGACTCAAACAATGACCTGAAGAAGACAAATTTCAGAGTCCACCCAAAGAATTTGAAGACAGGCCATTGGTTCACTGAGTGACTCTTACTGAGGAACTAAAATGGAACTATCATGTGGAACCCGGCTAAGAAAGACTTCTTCCTAGGTAAAAAGTGGTTTTAGACTCTAAGAGAATGCACCACAGTGCGTTAAATACACAAGGCTTATTCAGGTGCACCTATACTTAAACTTCTTGTTTCATCTTTGAATTCCTTCTATTGCCCTACTCTCTGACATCACGGCTTGATCACTGTTTTCCAAGAAGAGGTGCAGTGGGAAAAAGAACTAAACATTGACCAAGTTCACACAATTTGAGCAAAGCAAGATGGCAGCACTGTACATAAGCTGTCATTTCATCACAACTCTTAGACATAGACGAAGATAAAGAGGCTAAGAGAAGTGCAGAAAAACAGTGAGTGATGGAGGTAGGGTTCCAAACCCCAAAAAAAAACCAAAGACCTAGACATTAAAAGTTAGTTTGTTTTCTTGGGGTTTACCTATTTATGGCACATCCTCTATTACCACAAGCAGCAACATAAGAAGGAGAAAAGGGAAACTATGTGGGGAATGGAATGATTTCTTCCCTCACTTTCTTTGACAACCTGGACCCTACTCCTCAAAGTCATCTACCACCTTGGGGTAGAGAAAGGCAATAAGTTGAGAAAGAAAGGAAACAAAGAATAAAGCAAGGAGGAGGAAAGGAAAAATGATGGGATACAGAATGGTTTGCACCTTACTGGAGTAGTGGACCCAAAATCTAGAACTAATTTTAGCAAATTAAAATTTAGTTTAATTTTATTTTTTTACTTTTCTTTTATTTCAGCTTTGATTAATTTTAATAAATTAAATTGCACTCAAACAGCAGAGTGGACTATCAAAACTTGCTAGACCTAAATTCAAATTCTGGTTCCAATTCCATGATCTTGGGCAAATTATTTAACCCCTAAGTTTTAATTTCCACATATGTAAGTTGATTAAAACAGTGCCTACTATATAGGATTGTTGAAGGACTGTATGTGTTTATATAGGTAGAGCATTTTTTAAAGTGTCTGGAGCACAGTAAATAATAATAAATGTTAGTAATTACAATACTATGGAGGAATTCACAATTTGACCATCATTCCCTTTTTAAATTTTTTTTTAAGATTTTTTATTTATTTGAGAGAGAGAGAAAATGAGCAGTGGGGAGGAGCAGAGAGAGGGAGAGAGAGAAGTAGACTTCCTGCCGAGCAGGAAGTTCGTAATATAAGGCTCAACCCCAGGATCCTGAGATCATGACCTAAGCTGAAGGCAGATGCTTAATCAACTGAAGCACCCCATGACCATCATTCCCTTTATCACTGAAATTGCACATGAAAACTGATATAATGCAAACATTTGTTCATAAATTCATTCATCCTACAAATTGTAATGTGCACATCCTGGGCTGGGGACACAGCATGAAGAAGATAGACTCAGTCCCTGCCTTCTTGGAGTCCACAATCTCAAACTGTCTTTATTCCCCCTAAAATGAAGGGGGGAAATTGAATAACTCTGTTTCATTTTTTCCATGTCAATCCAAATGGACTTCTTTACTATAATTCCTTTAGTTGATGGTATTAATTACTTATAAAGCGGCCAACAGATCTCTGCCCATTTCAAAGTGATCTTTGATAAGGGTGTATAAGATAGCTCAGCAGGGTGCAAGCTGCATGCAATTATTTCTTAGTTAATCCCTTTAGAGATAAGTCTACTTGTTAAATGTCAGAACAGAGTGTCTAATGTGGGGGAGGAAAAGCCTCAACTTGTATTGGTTCATGTGTTTCATATTGCCTGGTGAGCCTCAGCTCTTCATTTTCAGGGAAGTGTCATCGAAGAGACATCTTTGTGTCATCTAACATGTGTTTAGTGATTACTTTATCTGTAAGTGGTGAAGATCATACTAAACGATTGCTTCCTCTGTCTAGTTAAAGCTGACAGGGTTGTCACTACTTTGGTGATGGATTCAACACCCCAGCTTCTTTTCACAAATCTGTCTTATTCTATATCAGAGAAACAGGAACAGTTTGAGAATGGATTTAGCCAGCAGTAGACAATGGATTCAGTATCACATTCTTAGAGTCAATATCAGGAAAGGATGTTTTATTTCAAGTTTGTCTTTCCTCTATTCCATAGCCTAGAACTTGTTCTCTGCTTTTGATGTCAAAGTGGGTAATTTAATAAACTGTTTAATGCTAATTTTTTGTAGAAGATGGTTGTACTTCTTCTCCCAATTTCCTCTACCCCTTCCTAGTCATGGTGGAAATGATACTGATAAAGGGAACCTTAAAGAATTCCTTAAATAACCAAATAAGTATAATAATAGCAAAAGAGATGTTTGAAGAACATTTGAAAGTGGTATTTTTATTATACATATCCTCTTCTTGTTTGGAATTAGTCAGAATCTGAGTATTTCTCCTTAAAGCCATTTTACTTTTTTTTTTAAAGATTTTTTATTTATTCATTTGACACAGAAAGAGAGATTACAAGTAGGCAGAGAGGCAGGCAGAGAGAGAGGAGAGAGGAGGAAGCAGGCTGCCTGCTGAGCAGAGAGCCCGATGTGGGCCTCCATCCCAGGACCCTGGGATCATGACCTGAGCTGAAGGCAGTGGCTTTAACCCACTGAGCCACCCAGGCGCCAGTCCTTAAAGCCATTTTAATCACCCTCTCTGAAGGTAAGGACTATGCTCAGCTTCTAATATAAACTAGCCTATCACATAGTTCCCTTTTTGTTGATGAGTGGGTAATTTCAGATACCGGCATTCATTGATTTTGACTTTGCTAAGCTTTAATTCCACCATTTAGTTCTCACCTTGGAAGAAAATTCATGGCCCAGAGTAAGATGAACAAGATCTTGGCAAAGAAATATATTGAAGAAGGCCAGAAATATACTGAAAATTCAACAGAATTATGAACCTGATGCTAAGAAGGGAAGGAGACAAGGAAGTTGCTGAAGCAGTTGGAATAGGGAATAGGAATGGTCAGTCAACCAATCAGCAATGAACAATGAAAAGGTCAGGCTACTTTTGAGCATTACCATGTCTTTCACAGGCTAAAGTGAGCATTAAAATTCCGAAGTCTTCCTTGCTTCCCAAAGTTTAACAAGAACAGAAAATTGCACCACACCAGGATTGTGATGCTATTTAGAAATGATCTGAACATCTGGGGGTAAATATGAGGTCACCCTTGGAGCATTGCCATCAACCTGGTCATGCTCACCACCTCTCTCCCCTCCCCCACTCCTTCCCCTCTCACTTCATGTATATCCATGGGGCAGCTGCCTGATAAATCAGACAGAATTCTTCAAAAGGCCCCTGAGGGGTTGATAATCACAATAAATATTACAAGTTTGTCCTCACATAGACCTTTCTTCAGAATGCCTTCTAGGCCAGCCAGTTTAGTTGTTATGACTGCTCTTTTTTTTCTTTCTCATATGGGACTGATGAAGCACAGTGGCTTCCCTGAGGTCACCCAGCAGGATGGGGTCCCTACCAGAAGTTTCCATACTGCCTGGAGAATCAATGATGTTGCAGAATGCAGCTCCATCAGAGCCAACAAAAATATGTCAGTGGGTTTTACAAAGGACTTTTTAATAAAACAATAAAACCCATTTCTGTACCATGTCACTTTAGTTGCCTGTGTTACATTATTTCAGTGGGCTCTACTAACACCAAAATAAACCAAATGGGGAACTAAATTTTGTAGTGTTTGTAGCACGAATAATCCTAAGTGGTGATTAACTACTTTTTAAAAGCACAGAATTTTAAAAATAAAATCTACTTTACCATTTATATTCTTCTTGAGCTACTTGATAGGTACTCTCCTAGCATAGTGGTTCTCAACCAGGGGCAATTCTGCCCAGCATGAGACCTATGGCAATGTCTAGAGACATTTTTTATTATCATTACCGGGGAAAAGGTAGACTACCGAATCTAAGAGGGTGGGGGCCAGGGCTGCTGCTAAACATCCTACAAGGCACAGGATGGCCCCCCCATAACAAAGAGTTACCTTGTTAAGAATGTCAATAGTGTCGAGATTGAGATACCAATAGCCTGTAAGCAGAGATGAGAACTGGAACTGAAAAGAGAGAAACTGGTTTGAAAGTCCCCAACTTTCCACCCCATATCTGGATAGCAGGCAACTACTCCATTGATAGTCCCACTTTTGCATAAACCCTGTATGCCTAAAGCAGAGATAAAAAATATTTTTTATTTTGTTGTTTGTGACTTAATGATAGAAAGGGTATCACACTGTATATAATCTTTGGGGACTGATACTTTCTGCTCCAAATTTTATCGCTGAGATTCAGCTATTTTTGCCGCCAGCTTCAATGTATTCATTTTGACTACTATATACTATTCCATGATATAAATGAACTACAATTTATTTTGATCAATATTAAGGCTGTCTGCAGGCGTTTGCTATTATTATGAACAGCAGTCCCATAAATATCTTCTATAAAACTCACAGTGTACATATATATTTTTCTTTTCTGTGAAAAAAAATGTATAGGTAGACAGGAAAATATGGAATTATGTACACTCAGATATTAATCGTGATTATCTCTATACTGTGGGATTATTAATGATTTTAATGAAATTTTATGATTTTCTTCTTTTTCTTATTTATATTTTCCATTTTTTTCTACAATAAACATGTATTTTTTGTAATAGGAAGATAGTTTTAAAAAAAGAGAGAGAGAAATCAAGAAACAGACTCTCAACTATAGAGAACAAACTGCTGATTATAGGGGATGGGGGTGAAATAGGTGATAGAAGTGCACTTGTCAAAAATAAGCACTGGGTGATGTATGGAATTGCTGAGTTACTATACAGTACACTTGAAACTACTATAACACTATATGTTACAAAAATATTTTCTAAAGTGCTAGGAGATTGGGGCCCCTGGCTGGCTCAGTCAGTATAGCATGTGACTCATAAACTCAGGGGTTGTGAGTTCGAGCCCCATGTTAGATGTAGAGATTACTAAACAAAATAAATGTTTTTAAAATAAGAAGTTTAAAAAGCTAGAAGATTGGCACTGTTTTAAATAATGAGAATTGTCAAATACCCTACCTCATTAAGTTTAGCTTAATCCAATGTATAGAACATTCATGAATTTGTTGTTAGGCCTAACTTCAAGCCAGACTTTAACCAAAAGTAATGGGCATCTAGATTAACCCAATTTCTGAATTTTCCCAAACAATATATAGACTCAAAAGTCGACAAACGATATGTAAACTAAAATCTAATAAATGGCAAAAAAAAAAAAAAGTGTTAAAGGCCAAAGAAGAGCAACCCTCTGCTTGTAAGGTCCTTATACATAATTAAAAGGTCAACTATATCCCAATAAAACTAGGGGGGGAAATCCACTTTCTTAGAAAGAAAATGGCTGCTAGGACTTATAAAAACACAGTTAAGTGCTAAACTGTGAAAGTAGATTTTATCTAATCAAAGAAATAAAAAGCTGCTACTAACAACAAAAAAAAGTTAATTTTTATCCCTCCTCTCTCCCCCCAAAAAATCCCACAGTAAACACCATATCATCCTCAAGTTTGCAGTCTGACCATTCAGGATTAAGCTTGGTGATAACAAATCATAACCTATTTCCAGCCTATGTGAAGGGGTGATGGCTGAGAGGTGATGCAGTCACACTATGTAATTATAATGTAGAGCAGAGTCACTTGTTCTGCCTTACTGCTTCCTCCCATCCACAGAAAAGGCAACAACTGACCTCACACAAGAAAAGCTGGGATGGGAGCTAAACCCTCTAACATTAACCAAGAGAGACAGCACAGAAATGGTTTCTCTCCTTGCTTCCATAAAAAGAAACAACACCCTTTCTAAATAAGTTTGTCAGGGAAAATACTGGGGAAGGCCAGAATTTACTGCAGTTTTTTTCTTTAATTTTCCACCTCATTTTTTCTGAGTGGAGAAAATCTCAATGCTTACCTCAACACCAGAGGGAATTTTTTTCCTTTCTATACCACAGAGCCAGCATCCCCTGCAGTGTAGTGTTTGGAATGTTGTGACCTGAGACTTAAAAAAGAAATGTCATACAACACAAGATAAAAAGAGGTGTGAGGGGGTACAGTATGAAAGAGAGGTGTGACTAACGATGGCAACAATACGTCCTTAAAGCCCAAAAAGTTCCTCCTG
Source organism: Ailurus styani (assembly GCA_002007465.1). Taxonomy (NCBI): domain Eukaryota; kingdom Metazoa; phylum Chordata; class Mammalia; order Carnivora; family Ailuridae; genus Ailurus; species Ailurus styani. Next base: position 394,261 of record LNAC01000361.1, read on the forward strand.
CAGAGAAAATGCAAGTCCCACTGGAAGCCAGAAACTATAAAGAGTGTCCAGCTACTGTCAGGTATGTTTCTTTTTGTCATTGGAGAGAAAAACAGACAAGTGGCAGGCTTCCTGCTCATGCCTCTGCATGAGGTGGTCCAACTACGCACACAGGCACATGCAAAAAGACAGATCTGCAGGCTGAAAAGACACTGGATGCAGAGAAGCTCATGGTGTTTGCCAGAGGTCTTAAGGGGATCTTCTATTTCATTCCATAGTAATGCCCTTTTTGTTGACAAAAGTAAATTGATGATAGTCAAGAGGGAAGCATTTGGTGGAAAAATTCTGTTGACCCTTCTCAGATTGAATTTGACCACAGAACAGGATACCAGCAGTTGCAGAAATGATAGATTATTGTAATGACTGCCAGAATGGCCTTTTGGCATGTTTAAATGGCAATAAATTTCACCAGGAAGAAGGCAATTTTACTACTTTAGAGCAGTAAGGAAACACGGTGTTTAAGGTGTAAATAAATCGTGGGTCATTAACAGCAAGCATATTCTGTCCATGGTGCAATTCTCAATCAGTGGCTACTCATATTTAATTCAATTACGTGGATTTACTTAGCCAATTATGCTTTTTCGTTCCAGGTCACAGACTTCTCAGGCTGACAATTTTGCTCTTTTCCTGTCTCCCTTATGTCCATAAACACAGCCCTAGTTTCTCCCTCATTTTTCCTTCCACAGGTACATAAATACGATCAGGGTAGTTCAATAATGCTAACTCACTGAATAGGCTACTGAGATGATTAAATTAAAGACTGATTTGCCATGTGGTCTTTTCCTTGGCTCCAAAATCCCCTCCGTCCCTCGCTCATTAATCTGGCTCGGTCCTTCACTGAACTCTGCCATTAAAGGAGGAGGCAGGAGGGAGAGGTGTGCAATGAAGTTTGACATTTCCTCAAAAATGATTGTATTAAAACCCACTTACATTTATAGCTCCATCTCATTTGAGAATGTTAATAAGTTGCAATTTCATCAAGAGAAAGGTATTGGGATCTAATCAAGTCAAAGGCTTGCTCACACTGGTATGGATCGTGCTTCTGAGGCATCACTTTAAAAGGTCATTTTTAAATACAGCTTAAGGTAATAATTAACAAAGTTCATTAATAACAATCTGCTTGTGGACCATTTAAAACATTCGGGCTCCATCTACAGTATCAGTTTGAGGCCAAATTGAGCTCACTTCAAGCCTGCATCAGCTCTGACCAGAGGAGCAAAATTCAGGACACACACTCCCAAATAGGCCAATACTACACTCCCCAGAACCAATTAGTGTTGAACTTGGGTTGGTCAAACAAACACAGTGCCTCCAAAAGCCGAAGTCTCATTTTATACTAAGCACAGTGTGGATTGTCCTTTCTCAACATGACTGAAAGGACTGTCCGGGTGATTAGTCCCAAGCCTCACTATTACATCTAAAATCAGGCACCTAGGCTTCTTTCTCCTGGCTTTGTGTTTCCTGGCATGTTTACTAAGACCACATTGGAAAGCTTTTCTGTTCCCATAATTTTGTACACTGCCAGGAACATACCAGCAGCCCCAACCACTTTATGCCAAAAACACCATTTTGTTTATCTCAGATCAACCCTAGGAACTAATGAAACTTCAGGAGGCTTATATGCAGCCTGGAGGATACAGAGTGCTCACCACGTTGAATTACCAACCATCCCAGAGTATGTGTAATTGGCTTCCCAGATGGAAAACGGAGGAGAAAATACAAGATGTTAAATAAGGAAAGCCACCAACGGGGGAGTTTATACAACCTCAATTAATGTAGAGGTTGGAAAAAATTTTTAAATGATTTATTAATTGTCCTCATTTACAGATGAGGAAGTAGAGAACCCAAACTCTGGAGTGGCTTTCTCAAGACCAACAGGTTTTGGTGACAAAACTGGACAAGAACAAGGACTTCTGACTCTTAATTCTATTACCCCAGTGAACAATGTGCAGGAAGAACAAGCTACTGTAAGTGCCACCAAGCTGCAGCGTGATCAGCAGACCTAAGGAGCAGCTACAATCCGGGGCGCAGGAGCCTGAGAAAACCTGCAGGTGTCCTCACCTCACCCCTTGGCACAAGGTTCTGTGCTCACAATTCCTGAAAACAAAGGTCTAGTGTGTTTGGGTTGCAGGGGTGGGAACTCACAGTTTTCCAAGTCTACACGTCGTTTCCAAGGCCCAGGCTCATTTTTGTCATGATTGCTAGAGAGATAAAAAGAAAACCAGGGAGAGCAGGATATTTTTAGACTACAGGGCAAGGTTATCTGGCTCTGACTGAGATAAATGTGAAGGGTCAGAACCTTGCCAGTTTTCACTGCAGTAAGTCAAGTTGACCACATGTGAGGAAGATGGAATTTTTATAGAAGTTGTCGACATTTAAAAGCATATAGTCACGTGTAGTGATAAGTCAAGCCTCCCGTGTTTTTAATGGACTTGTCTCCCAGCGTCACTTCCCCAGCTGGTGATAGTCTTATCTCCCAGTGCTTAGTTAACACTCCAGCTAGATCTATCCCCAGTCAGGCAGACCAAGGGGAAGTGTGCCTGTGCCTCTTTGTTTACCATCTCTGGCTAAGCTAACTGTAGGTTAGTGAAAATGTTCCTGCGTGAGGGTAATCATGACCACAGGGAAGGTAATGATCTTGGCGATGATGATGATGATGATGATGATGATGATGATGATGATGCTAGCATATGAGATGAGATTCAGACAGCTTTCTCTACTTACTGACGGGTGCTAAACTAGTAAAGCAAATAGTCTGAGATAAGATGTCAATGAAGGAACTTGAGTCAATAAATGACTGTTTACTTCATATCGTGAATAAATATGGTAGTCGTACAAACAAAAAAAATTCATTTTCTCTCTGTTTGATTTCTACGTGGTTGGCTTTATGATTTGCTTATTTTGTCAGGTTGATCAGGTCCAATTAGTATGTCTTTCTAACAGTGATTAATAACTCTTCAGGTCAAAAAAGGGCAATTAGATGTGGGGTACATTATACCAATACAGTGTGAAGGAGACTTATTATTTGATCCTGTGCTGTTAGTCATATGCATGGTGTCACAGACTCCATCTACACCACAGCAATGAGGGAGAAAACCAGTTCACCTGAGTGTAGGTAAGAGACCCTTTAGTTTACAGCTAATTGCCCTTATACAACGCTTCCGAAAAGGGGTTGATTTAATTGGCTTTGTGAAGATCACACCCACTGAGCAATTAACACAGTACAGACACTATGTCACACGTTTTACGTGCATTTTTTATTTAATTCTTACATTATACCTATAAGATAGGTTTGGAAAAAAAAACTGCTTCTTGCTTGTCCACATCCATTCTCCCTTTTGGCCTCAGCAATAGAACACTAATTTTATTCATGGTATGGTGACAATATTGCCAGCTAAAAAGATATTTTCAGCTTCCTTTATAACTAGGAATGGCCATGGAAATAATTTCTAACCAATGATATTTATGCAAAAAAGGTTTTTGGGATTCCAAGATAGTTTCTTAAAGGGAGTTACTCCTTTTGCCCTTTCCCTATTTTTTCCTTCCTTCTGTCTGAAAAATAGATAGGATGGCTAGGCTGCAGCAGCCATCTTGGACCTTGCATTAGGACATTAGAAGAGGAAGACGGAAGGAGCCTAGGTAGTTCTGATGAGATCTCTTACAAGGAGAGAAATAAAGTTCCATCTTTTTTGAGCTACTGATGTTTTAGATTTTCTATCCTAGGTTACCCAAACTAATCTTAGTATAAGAGGTAAATGTTATCAACAGCCCCATTACAGAGATTTGGAAATTGAGGCTAGTTAAGTGGCAGAGCTGAAATTTGAACTAGGGTTGTCTGACTCTGGAGCCTCTATTGTTAGTGCAATATTGTTTATTAAGAGCAATTGAAATGGCAGCCTCCTGCCCTTACTCCTCACACTCTTCACTAGAGCTATCTAGGACTTGTTTCAATCCTTCAAACCAAACTGACCCTGCTCTATTTTGCTTAGACATGGGCATATATCACTTCTTTCAACTGGAAAGCTCCTTTCCCTGTTATTTGCCTGGATAACACATATTTAGCATTTAGAACTTGATTTAGACACCACTTCCTCTGAAAAAAAATCTCTCCTGATTCTTCTAGTTTGGTTATAGTTTCCTCCAATATACTACCATAGTTGTCTCATCACTCAGCACTTAACATCCAGCATTAACTCCTAATAGACTATGAGGGATGGCACTGTGTCTTCCCTTGTTATCTTGTTCACTGTTAGATGGAATGGTGCCTGGTGCCCACGCAGAGTCAAGAATAGTGCTTGTTCTTACCAGCCAGACTAGAAAAAGACCTCATATTTCATAGGGTATTAGGTGTAGTTCTCAGAAGGGTCTTGCCTCAGTAGTAAGGAATAATTAGCCCCAGACTAGATGTGACTCTCATCCTACTAACAAATCTTGAAAACAAGACCCAAATGTAACTTTTTTTTTTTTTTTGCCCCAGGAATACAGGTCTGTGAATCATCAGGCTTACACCTTTCACAGCACTCACCATAGCACAACCCTCCCCAATGTCCATAACCCATCCACCCTATCCCTACCCTCCCACCCCCCAGAGCCAAATGTATCTTAACTGTGTCCTAGAATGAAGTTCAACAGTATTTTTATATCTGGCACCCAACCAAAGTATCAGGCATGCAGAAAAAAGCACAGAATTATGATGTATATTGATATAAAAAAATGATGTCACAAAGTATGATGTATTCTCTCTATAATAAGAGAAAAAAATAAGTTAACCGAAACTGACCTAGATGTTAAAATTAACAGGTAAGGTCATTAAAACAGTTTTTGTAATTATCCAAAATTTAAGTAAAGACATAGAAGACATTTTTTTAAAGATCTAAATTCAACCTGTAGAGGCTTATGAAAACTATTGTGTGTAAGAAGAAAATACACTTGATAGGATTAATGATGGATTAACTATCAAAGAAGGATATATTAGTGAAGTTGAAGACATAGTAAAATTACCCCCAAAAAAAATACAAAGAGAAAAGACTTTTTTTAATGAAAAGCACATTAGTAAACTTGAATAACTTCAAGCAGCTTAATATATGTATACTTGGAAGCCCAAAGGATAAGGAAGAGGATAGAAAAAAAACTGAAGAAATAATGATAAAAAAAATTTGAAAGTTGATTAAAACTATAAATCCACAGATCCAAGAAGTTCGAAGAACCACAACTCAAGAAATGTGAAGAAAACATACCAAGGGAAATCATAACCAAATTGCTGAAAAACAGCCATAAAGAGAAAACTTTAAAAGCACCCAGAAGAGGGGCACCTGGGTGGCTCAGTTGTTGAGCGTCTGCCTTTGGCTTAGGTCATGATCCCAGGGTCCTGGTTTCAAGCCCCACATCAGGCTCCCCACTCAGAAGGAAGCCTGCTTCTCCCACTCCCCCTGCTTGTGTTCCCTCTCTCGCTGTGTCTCTCTCTGTCAAAACAAATAAAATATTAAAAAAAAAAAAGGCACCCAGAGGAAAAAAGTCACTTCCCATTCAGAGGAAAAGGTGATTTCTTATGATTTCTTATAGGAAACATGCAAAGAGAAAGACACCACTACCTTTACAGTATTGGAAGAAATCTAAACGACAACCTAGAACTCTTACCAGGAAAAATATGTTTCAAAAATGAAGGTCAAACAAACACTTTTCCATATATGCAAAAGCTGAAAGTATTCATCATTAGCAGGCTTACACTTTTTTTTTTTTTTANTTTATTTGACACAGAGAGAGAGATTACAAGTAGGCAGAGAGGAAGGCAGAGAGACAGGGAGAGGAGGAAGCAGGCTCCCTGCCGAGCAGAGAGCCCGATGCGGGCCTCGATCCCAGGACGCTGAGATCATGACCTGAGCCGAAAGCAGAGGCTTTAACCCACTGAGCCACCCAGGCGCCCTGCAGGCTTACACTTTTAAAAAAGATGTTAAAGGAAATCTTTCAGACAGAAAGAAAATGGTAGCCTTTGAAAATATGGATCTACATAAAAGAATAAAAAGCATCAGAAATGATGACTATATGTGTAAATATGTGACTTTTTTCTTATGATATAAATCTCCTTAAGATAACTGTTTATTTTTTTAATTTTACTTTATTTAAATTTAATTAATCAACATATAATGTGTCATTAGTTTCAGAGGTAGAGTTCAGTTATTCATCAGTTGAATATAATACCCAGTGCTCATTATATCACATATCCTCCTCCTTAATGCCCATCACCCAGTTAACCCATACCCCCACCCACCTTCCTCCCAGCAACCCTCAGTTTGTTTCCTATAGTTGAGAGTCTCTTATGGTTTGTTTCCCTCTCTGATTTCATCTTATTTTATTTTTCCCTCCCTTCCCTTGTGATCCACTGTTTTGTTTCTTAAAATCCACAGATGAATGAAATCAATATGATAATTATCTTGCTATGATTGGCTTATTTCACCTAGCCTACAATCCAATGATTGCACTACTATTTACCCAAAGGATACAAGCATATTGGTTCAAAGGAGCACCTGCACCCCAATGTTTATAGCAGCAATGTCCACAATAGTCAAACTATGGAAAGAGCCCAGATGTCCACTGACAGATGAATAGATAAAGAATATATGGGGTGTATGCATGTGTGTCTGTGTGTGTATGGATATATGTGTATAGGTACACAATGGAATATTACTCAGCCATCAGAAAATGAAATCTTACTACTTGCAATGACGTGGATGGAACTAGAGGGTATTATGCTAAAGGATAACTATTTAAACAAAATATAAAAACAATGTATTGTAGGGTTATTATAAAATAAAACTTTTTTAAGTTTTTATTGGAATTCAAGTTAGTTAACATATAGGGTAAAATTGGTTTCAGGAATAGAATTTAATGATTCATCATTTACATGTAACACCCAGTGCTCATCATAACAAGTGCCCTCCTTAATACCCATCACCCATTTAGCCCACCCACCTCCCCTCCATCAACCCTCAGTTTGTTCTCTATAGTTAAGAGTGTCTTATGGTTTGCTTCCCTCTTTCTCTCTTTTTTTTTCCTTTCCCCTATGTTCATCTGTTTTGTTTCTTAAATTCCATATATGAGTTAAATCATATGATATTTGTTTTTCTCTGACTGACTTACTATGGTTAGGATAGTACACGCTAGCTCCATCCACGTCACTGCAAATGGAAGATTTCATTCTTTTTGATGGCTAAGTAATAATCCATTGTGTATATATATCACATCTTCTTTATTCATTCATCAGTTGATGGACATTTGGGCTCTTTCCACAGTTTGGCTATAACTGATAATATTGCTATAAACATCGGGGTGCAGATACCCCTTCGAATCCATATTTTTGTATCTTTTGGATAAATACCTAGTACTGCAATTGCTAGGTCATAGGGTAGTTCTGTTTTTAACTTTTTGAGGAACCTCCATAGTTTTTTCCAGAGTGGCTGCACTAGCTTGCATTCCCACTGACAGTGCAAGAGGGTTCCCCTTTCTCCACATTCTTGCCAACATCTGTTGTTTTCTGTGTTGTTTATTTTATCCATTCTGTCAGGTGTGTAGTGGTATATCATTGTGGTTTTGATTTGCATTTCCGTGATGATGAGTGATGCTGAGCATCTTTTCAATGTGTCTATTAGCCATTGTATATTTTCTTTGGAAAAATGTCTGTTCATGTCTTCTGCCCATTTCTTAACTGGATTATTTATTTTTGGGGTGCTGAGTTTCATAAGTTCTTTATATATTTTGGATCCTTTATTGGATATGTCATTTCCAAATATCTTCTCCCATTCCATAAGTTGTCTTTTAGTTTTGTTGATAAAGTAAAAATTCTGACAACAATAGAATAAAGGTAGAAGGGGAGAAATGAGAGTAAGGTTCTTACACTATACATGAAGTGGTATATCATTTGAAGGTGGACTGTGATAAGTTAAATATGTATGTTGTAAATGCTAAAGCAACTATTAAAATAACAAACCAAAGAATTACACCTAATAAACCAAAAAAGGAAATAAAATATAATTTTTTTAAAAATGTGTGAGCCAAAAAAAATCAGAAAAAGAGAGGGAAAAAAGCAAACAAAGCACAGTTCAAACAGAAAACAAATGTTGATATGACAGACTTAAACTTAATCATATCACTAATAGTACAAAATGTAAATGGTCTAAACACTGCAGAGATTATCAAATTACTTTTAAAAAGTGGAGACTCAGTGACATGCTACTACAAGAAACCTATTTTAAATACAGAGAAATAAGCAGGTTAAGAGAAAAAAAAAGATGGAAAAAGATATTCCATGCTTAAATAAGCCAAAAAAAAAGGTAGAATGGTAATATTAGTATCATACAAAGTAGATTTCAGAGCAAAAAATATTAGCAAGATTAAGGTGGTTATTTGATGATGATAAAGGTCAAGTCAGGAAGAGGACATAGCAATACTAAATGTTTATGCACTTAATAACATAGCCTCTAAAGACATAAAACAAAAAATTACAAGAAACAAGAAATTGACAAATTTCTACAAGAAACAGACAAATTCACAATTATAGTTGGAGCTGTCAGATACCCTTACTTCAATAATTGATAAAACAAGTTCACAGAAAAATCAGTGAGGATCTAGAACACCTGAATAATATTATCAACAAACTTGACCTAATTGACAATTACAAAATAATCCCCTCAACAACAAACACTCATTCTTGTCAAGTGATCAAAGAAGATTTACCAAGGTGAAGACAGGAATGGAGGGATTTAAAAGAGCACAGGTAACTTCAGGGCATGATGGATATAATCACTATCTTGATTACAGTGATGGTTTCATGGGTGCATATATTTATCAAGGTATAAATTTTAAATATATGCAGTTTAGTGTTCATCTTATCTCAATGAGGTCATTCAAAAAATATACATGTATGTGTGTATGAGTATGTGTACATATGTATACATATAAATAGATAGATAGATAGATAGATAGATAGATAGATAGATAGATAGATAGATAGATAGATAGAGCGAGCAGTGTTCTTTTCTGAGTTGATTGGTCTTTTCTGGGTTGATCCTGAGGTAATAGGTAACCTGTAGACCTCTAAATTGACCAGTGTATGGAATTCTCTATCCTAGACTCCATGAGCAATCACCTGAACTATTTTTTCACTAACATCCCACATAACATTTTGCTATAGAATTTACTTGACAAATATCCAACAACAGATTAGTTCTATAATCTCTCATCTTCAATCTAGCTTTATACTCATGCAGCAGAGTAAATAGTGAAAATCCCCACCTATGTGAACAGATGTCAGATGCCTAGTTTCAGTCGTCGGCTGATTTGCAATCTTTGGGACAATGCTCTTATATTTCCATTTTATTCCTCTTTCACCTGGAATGCTTACCTGATAAACTTTTAAGAAGACAAATACATTACCTCTACCAAGAAGCTTACTCTCATGCCCTCTCAAGTCAGAGAAGTCAATCCATCCAGACTCTAAGCTCCTTCTGTACCTATTATCAGTCTTATTCTACTATATTTAAAAGTATGTATGTGCATATAAAATTTATATCATGTATTATTTTATATTATAAAACTACGTATAAATTCATAGATCCACATATATACGTATATGCAGTTGACCCTTGACCAACATGGGTTTGAACAGGATGGATCCACTTATACAAAGATTTTTTTTCGATAAATACAGTCCAGCAATGTAAATATTATTTTCTCTTCCTTATGATTTTCTTAACATTTTCTTTTCTCCAGATTACTTTAATGTAAGAATACAGTATATATACATATAACATAAAATATGTGTTAATCAACTGTCTGTGTTATTGATAAGTCTCAGGGCAACAGGTTATTAATATTTGGGGGAAGTCAAAGTTATATGCAGATTTTTGATGGCATTGGGGGCTGGCACCCTTAACCCCACATTGTTCAAGGGTCAACAATATATTTATGTATGAATTTATTTGTTTGTTTTCTTCCCTATCCTCCTTGAAAATTGCAACAAAGTCTTACAACATAGTACTTAGCACATAGTAGGTACTCAATAAATGATTGTTAAATTGAATTAAACTGACTATTTTTGCCACTGCCACACCAAAAGATGTTGGAGAAATCAGGTACTAGAAAATGGGACACTAGATTTCATGACATTGACTCTATCTCTCTGTGTGGCTGTACATAATTGGTGTAATTTTGAAATGTGAATGAATAATTACTAGGAGTCTTTGGTAAAGAAGACAGTATATCCAGCAGAGATAAATTCTTACTCCAACTTAAAAAATAAAGTTCAGAAATTTGTTTTCTTTCAAAAAATTTACTTAACAAAATTCTAAAAAAAAAATTTTAATTCATTAATTCCATAAAAATTTCCCCTATCACCATCGTCTCGTACCACCCTGACCCAAAATGGTGTTTTGGTTTTCGGTTTTTGGGAAAGAAAGAAAATAGCCTTACACAAGTCAGTGATAGCATTCTGTTGGTGACTTGTTAAAGTATTTCATTGGCTGGAGTGTCTCATTTCTCTTGGCAGCACAGTGGGCCCCTGGAGACAAGAGGTTCTTGCCCAAACCCACACTGCTCAGCAGAGCAGGGGTTAATAGCACTGGCTTTGGAGCTGGGTTGCCAAGGTTTAAATCTCAGGACTACTGTATAATGGCTGTGTGACCTTATATAAGTTACTTAACCTCTCTATACCTTGTTTGCCTGGTAAGTAGTCAGTGAATGTTAGCTGTTATAATAAGCACTCAGTAAACACATATTAATGAGTAGCAGATCTTACAACAAGCGAAAATATACTAAAAGCTACAGTTTTAGGTGCCTAATAGTAAGTACATCCTACATAGTTTGGGAAGGTTTTCCTACCCAAAAAGTTTTTCGCAATTCCTAAAATTCTACCATAAAAAAATTTGGGGGAGAGGGGCCAAACTGAACTCTCTCCCTGAGGTCTCTTTTAACTATTAGAGGACATCAACATCATCATTTTAATCATTATTGCTATGTAATGTCAATTTGTCTTCACAACCATCCTATGATCTCAGGATTCTTCTATTTCTATTTTATAGATAAGGAAATGGGGCACAAAAAGAAACTTTGCCCAAGGACACAAGGCATGACTGTGGTGGAGCTAAGACCCAAGCAGTCTGACCACTGTGTCTACACCCAGAAGCACCATGTCTATCAGTCATTTATTCATGAAGAAAATATTTATTGTCTTCCATGTACCAGAATCCATGCCAGGCTCCATACATAAGGGCACTGAGCATTAGGCAGCAGGCAGAGTGTATCCCAAAAAGCACAGGAAAGAAGCAGAAGAGAAAGGTGGCTGCGAAGTGTCAGTTAATAAGGGAAATGAAAGAATAGAGTTCTATCTTTGGTTATTTCTCAGGTTTCTTGGTGGTCAAAGCTGGAATTCCCCATAAGATTTGGATTCTGCCCAGCCATGTGTCCAGCCTCTTTTCAATGTAGCATCTGGAGACTGTTTGCCCAACTAAAGGCTGGTTCACTTAATGACATATGGCAAGTATCTGTTAAGCGATCTGGGTCTCACCTCTAAAGCAGGAATGTAAACCCTTACAGCCTGTCTCAATGAACTAAACTGTTAGGAGCATTAAATAAATGAATCCAAGCAGACAGAGCACTAAAACTTCTCTTTTTCCCCCAAACAACTCTTAGAAAATTTGGTTCTGACAGCCCATTTGGTTAATGATCTGGAAGTCTTTCTCCCAACCAGGCTAATTTCAACTCTGAAGAAAAGAATTTCCTGCTGCTTTCTCCTTGAGAAAAGGAGATAATGTGCAGTTCCCAAAAGACTTATAAAAAGACAGGTAAAAATGTTTGAGCAGGGGATGATCCTTTTGAAAAAGGAAATCTCTGGTCCCTGTGGTCTAAACCCATCCAAAGGCCAAATACTTTCCCCCAGGCAGCTATCCGGAATTACAGTAATAGTTATCTTTGGTTGACTGACCCAAGGAGCTAAGAGCTGTGAGCACATTCATTTAAAATTAAAAGGAAAAAAATCCTGAAATCCTTACTGAAATACTGGTTCTGAAAGACTTCTTAAACTCAAAATCAGGCTCAATTAAATTTCACATCTAGTTCCATTCCATCTCAGCCCCAAACTTATGATTTATTCATTTATTATTTATGTCAATAATTATTTTTGTATTCACTATTTTTATTTCTATTTATTGTTTATTTATAGCTCACTCATCATGCAATATTAACCAGGCTATAACAGGAGCGCTGATGAAAAGGTGGACTCCTGTTTTATTTACCTTTGTAAATATTTCAAATGGGTAGCCAAAACACATAATTCCTCCATTTTTGTATAAGCTCCTTGATGTGCTAGGTTATGAAGTACTACAAATTCTTTGCTACAGGTACCAAAAGAAGTGCTCGTTATAACTTCCCAAAATGTCTCTGCATTTAAGAAGATGCTCAGACACAGAAACTATGTCACTGATCATACTGCAACCAAGAACAGACCTCCCCAAGCTAACTAGGATGCCCTTGGTTAGTGTGTTAGAGAAAACCACTGAGTCACGGACCAAGTAGAGGAAGTATCTGCCATGCCAATTTGGAATATTTGGTTTGTATTTATCTCTATGTTGACATTAAATCTAGTTTAACAGTATACTCAATCTAAGCACTATACAAAACCACTAAAGAGATGGCAAATTCTAGTCATTTGAAGAACCAATGATTCTTAAACATTATTTACATTACATTTTATAGCTTTATGAAAATTATGTTTTTGCATTTGTCTCCACTCATAGAATGTGAATTTCTTTAAGACATAGAATATGCATAGGTGTTGAACGAATGAGTCTGGTAGCTAATCAAAGACCCAGTCACTAACAATAGGATTATTATGTATGAAAACATTCTGTTGGTGAATCAGAACCATGCAAAGGATTGTTCTACTCAAAACTACCTCAAAAGAACCAACCCATCCTTCAATTACAAGTGCCCTGGACACTATGCTTGATCGTTCTGTAATAACAATGTCAGTGGCAATTAAATGAGAACTTACTATATATAAGGCTTTTTGCCAGTGCATTGCATTTTCATAAACATGTTGCCATTTAAACTTCACAATGTCTCCATGAAGCAGATATTGCCTATTTTTACATAGAGGAACTGTATTTTGCTTTGCAAGTTTTTCTTTTTTTACTAATTTGTTTTTTTTTTTACGTATTTGTTCTCAATAAGCAATACAAATGACATCTCAAGATTTCAAGCAATTCATGTAAGTTATGTATCCTCTTTCCCCTTGTTCCCTGGGGAAATGATAAACTTGTACTCTTATTTCAGGAGTACAATCTACCTATTGAAGGTAAACACACTGTATTATGGTTTTGGTCCAAGAACAGTAGGGAATTACTTTATTCTTACTATAAATGCTGTGTCTCTCTAGTAGGTCTCTCAACTCTCTCCTTCTTGACCCTCTTTGACTTTTTCAATAGGGAACAGGCAGATAAGTGGGAAAAAGTCAAACCCCACATTTATCCCTTTCAGGTATTTTTCCCACAGAGTTTCACATTAGTCTCATACATTTGTTGAACTATTTGGAACATTCCTGGCTCACTGCACAACACAAAAGTTCATCTGAGCAGGCATATTCAATAATTACAACTGGACAGTGTGCTATTATAAAAAGAATACATTTAAAACTACCTGTATGGAACTTAACCGGGAGCTTAAGAAAGAAGCTTTAATGACTTTAAGCCCATGACTATTCTGGATAACCAGTACCTAGTACAGTACCTGACACAGGTAGGCATTCAGTAAATATTTTTTTAATAACTAAGTATTCTATTACCTCTGGTTCTAAATATTCCTGGCCAATTTTGTCTTCCCTTATACCACTGATCAGGACAAATTACAGTCCTATCGCATGGCCCTTGAATTAGCAAATGTGTACAACAACCAGAAAGAATATCATTGCTTAAAAGGTTAAAAGGGGCCTGGCCAAACAGACACATCATATGAATGTTCACAGGATCACAAATAACTTACCCTTTGGGGTGAGATGAGAAAAAAGAGGTTAGGAAATGTATTCTCTATATCATGGAGAGTGATCCAGTACTTTTTTGGCCACAAATCCCTGAGGACAAGTATTAATTAAAAAGATCATTGCAGAAGAGCTTTCAAAAGAGGACATTAAAACTAGCTACAGCTAAAAAGAACAAACATTTTCAACTCTTTCATATTATTTGACCCAAAGGACTTTTCCTTCTATGTAACAATTATCTATAAACTTACAAAGAAACCAAGGGATAGCTACAAACGAGATGGTATGTATCATTTTTTTCTGCATTTATCTTTAACATGGTGTCTCAGAGTCAGTATTTCAAACTATTGGTATTTTTAAAAAATTGTGACATGGTTATATTTCCCTCAAGTTGTCACCTCTTAATAACTGGCCCTGCCTATTGAAAGCAAATATGAAGTAGAACAAGAGGCATTATTTTATTTGCAAAGCATCTGCTAACTATAGTATGCTCTGTCCAAATAAAATACTTCAGAGAGTTGATTTTGCTTCTAAGTTAAAAAAAAAAAAAAAACCCGGGGCGCCTGGCTGGCTCAGTCGTTAAGCAACTGCCTTCGGCTCAGGTCATGATCCCAGAGTCCTGGGATCGAGTCCCACATCGGGCAACCTGCTCCACAGGGAGTCTGCTTCTTCCTCTGACCTTCTCTCCTTGAATGCTCTCTCTCACTCTCTCAAATAAATAAAATCTTAAAAAAAAAAAACCATGTATACCTATAAACACTGATTTATTCTCTTCTCTCTGATGACAAAAGCTAAATTAGTCTAAAAATTATGAGTATTACATTTGTAAAGTACTCCTGTGTTATAACTACCCCCACCTCTTTAATCAATTTGCCATTCCAAAGTAAAAAATGATGTAGGAAAAGATGTCAAACAGAAGAGAAAGAAAATCTAATCTGAATAAGTATTAAGAAAACTGGTTCTTTGAGTCTTTCACATTTAAACTGTCCTTGGAGATTAAGACATGAAGGTGATGGGAGGGCAGGGGCTTGGGGCAGCAGGCAGAGGCTACGAACAGGGACTGGATGCCACCAGGGGCACCATGTAGCCCCACAGCAAATGGAAAGGCAGAAGAATGGGGAAGTTACTTGTGAGGGATAAAGAGAAAAAGCAACAGAGACAGGTGGCAAAAAGAACAAAGTATGAGGCATAGGCATGAATAAGGGAAAAGACAAAGGGGAACATGAAAAGTGGAGGAAAAGGGAAAAAGAAGAGAAGGGGTCACGGAGAAGGGAGAACAGAGGGTGCCTGCAGGGAAGGATGAAAAGGAGAGACACCCAGAGAAACAGAGCAGCTCCCCCATCATCAGTGCTGCCTTCTTCATCTTCGTCTCTGCTTTTTTCAGATGGCACACTGACAGAAGATTAATTCAAGTCAGCTGCTGAAAATAATTATTGCATTATGGGAGCAGTAATCATTATTTAGAACATGATTAAATATGTCTGCACCTATTGACTCTGCCTATGATTTATGTATTTGTTTAGTCAATAGTCTAATGTAAATGATGTAATTAATTATAGATGGTGGTGTCAGGTCATTGGTGAAAACAATCTGAGGAGAACAAGGGCTCTGTTTTTTTCATGACAGATGCAGGGGGGGGGTGGGCTGAGTTGAGGGAATTCCAGGGGAACTTTTTCACGTGTGAATGGCGGCTTGGATCTCAATTTGCATGTTGTCTTTCTCTTGTTCAGCCTTCGTTTAGAAATTGAAATAACTTGTTAAGCAAAGGGGAAGGGAGCACATGATTGCCAAGAGGACGCCTGGGACTTGGGCGGGTGAGGAGGTAAAGAGCCAGCTGCTCCCTAACACAGGGGAGCGTGGCACCATCATTTACCGCTTCATAAAATTAAATGTTTTCCAAATTAAATCAGTAGGCAGTGTGCAGGAGGCCTACTATCTCTAATAACAATTTTTCAATCAATATTAGGGGCCTTGCCGTATGAAATCTGGGCAGAGGAAGTTAGCATGGGTTGGGGAGGGTGCACTGGGGGAGGGCAAAGGAGCGGGGGTGGAAACAAGGTTTCAGTACTGAGGCTTTCAATCAAACCAAGGGTTTAAAAAATATAGATATATATGCATGGTGGATTCGCCATCACTGTGAGTCTATTCCCCGTAGATTTTTCTCTTAACTGATAATTCGGTCAGTCACATTCCTCAGAGGGAGGTCACAGGTCACCCCAGCCCCTGTCAGGCCTCAGAGAAACCATTTCCATTTTAATGCCACAGCTATAATCTATCAAAGATGTGATGTACAAGATACAATGAATTTAAGTGGTCTTCATATATCACTGAGCTTTCATGCCTTCACCTGGGTAATAGTCTGAATTACTCTCCCTACCTCACAATCTGTCACCCCCAGTAAAATAACTGCCATGCTGGTGTTAATGGCAGATTTGTCCAAATTGGGGCCACAGTAGCCAAAGTCATTCTACATCATAAACTTTAGCATTCAGTGCTTAGCCGGGAAAGGGCCCGTAGCTTAAAATTCTTCTGTAAATAATTCTGCAGACAGGCTCTGCTCATGTTTTTATTTATAAGCACTAAAATAAATCTAGCTGGGGCTGCACACAGCCAGCCTTCTCCATTTCCCTCTATCTAGTCCTCCAGTCCTCTCTCTCTCAAGCCCATCTAATCTGACCTGTCACTTTTCCCCGAAAGGTGTCTAATAGACACAGGTCTCTTCCTTAGACAATAAACACAGCAGAGTTCAGAAGAGTCAGCTCATAGTTAGTGACCTTCTCTGCAACTCAACCGTTAACCCTTCTTTATTTTACCACTGAGTAGTAAAAGTCCTCTAATTTTAACACTAAGGAGTAAAAGTAGTAAAAGCTGTTGACACATATATCTCCCCCCTAAACTACCCCTGACCATGAGATTAATGCGTTGCAAACCTTCAGAGGTGGAGGGCTCATGTGTCACCTTATCCAAGTAGGTACATGCGTTCCTCTCCATTTCTATTCTTTTCATCAGTTCCCTGATCTATCATCACCGACATTCAATCCACAATTTTACTTGTGAATTTTAGAAGGAAGGGGTCAAGAGCTGGGTTTGGACCCAGTGTCTGAGTTTCAGAGGGTATCTGTCCTAACCTGGGAAATATCTGCCATCCCACCAATGGATCCAAATGACAGAAAAGACTGTACAATGGTTGATCATTTAGGTTCTAAAACCCCTTAGATCAGACCAGGAAAGACAAAGAAAGGTTAGGGCAGTTGGCTATAAGCACTCAGCTCACCAAAGCTCCTGTATACACATCATATGATGGAGTAGCACCTATGTTTGAGAAAGTCAAAGTACTTACGCAATATTGAGAGCAGACCTTGGTTTCTGTGCATCAATCTAACACAATAAGAATATAGACTCGAAATGCAATCTCATAATATATTACATATTTTCCAGGAAAGGGGCAGTTTTATTTTATTCATAGGTTACCTAGTACTAGAGCCACCCAATGCTTATAATTGACAACCACAGATAAACGTACGAAGACTGTTAGTTCTTCAGAAGACTCTCTGCTTCTATGTCATTTAAAGGCTTTCTGTACCTTGTTCTTCATATGTGAAAATTGGGACCATCAAGACTCACAGATGTTTTACCTCTCAAAGCTATGAAAAGGATTAATGAAGTAAGGTTTATAAAATGTCGTGGGCCACTCACTCTTTCCATAGGCTATAGATTTCTGGAAATGGAGGCAAAGCTGTCTAGAAAGCTGATGGCTTGGTTAAAAGGCCAAAAAAAGTCAATAGAATTGAAATTATTTAGGAAATGTTCAGACAGAACATGGAGCAGCAATTATTCCTTCAGGTTTCAGACCATTTGTGTTTAGCAACAACAAAAGAGTCAGCCCTCCTGTTTCTGATAGCACTTTCATTAAGGTAAACAGTATATTATTCATGCTGAGGGTTTCTCCAGCAGGCTCTGTTTGCTTCCACTTTATCTGAGCTTTTTTGCAGTGAATTGTAAACTCAGGAGATGTAAATTAGAAATATGCTCCCAGCCGGTCAAAATCAATGAAAACCCTTCCCTTCAACAAGAAAGAAATTGTAATAAAATGAGGTCGAAAGAAGGAATGTTCTATCAACGTTCTTGATCCCCCCGTAGAGCAGACTTTATTGGATTCTCTTCCGGTCCACTCATGAAGTATGCTTTTAAGCACATATCATACAAACACATACAGTAAAAAGATGGCCTCACTCTGACAGAGTCACATCACAGCAAGTCCCTGAAGAGAGAGCACATCCCGCGAGAAGAGATATCCCAGGGAAATCACTTTCTCATAACTCTGCACAGTTTTTGGCCTCAAAGAGTCCTTAAATTGTTACAGATATTTTTAAAGCAATCATTTAACCTGATTCTCCTCTAAAAGAAACTAGAACTTGCACAAAGAATTCCAAAATTTCAAATTCTGAAATTGCTTTCATTTTGTCCTGTTAACTTTACTTAAAAAGATATACCCTAATTTTACCAAGTAATTAACTTCACTTCCCTAACATGGAAAGAACTGAACAAAGAGTTAGCAAATTGTATAGCCCAATATTTAGAAAATCATCCTAGATTCTCAAAGAAGGCAGTGAAAATTGTCCATCTAGGAAGCACCTGTCAATTCCCCCACTACCCCCACCCAAAGCTGAAAAGACAAGGGATAATGGGGTATGTGACGATAACACTCAGATTTTCTAAAGTTGTTGCTTTTCCTGTGGGAAAATACTTACCTTGTAAAACAGGGTGGAAGCAAGGCTTCATTGACCCCACATGTGCACACTTTAGGAGTTTACAAAGCTCCTCTGAGGCAGTCAGGGTCAGATCAAGAAAAACCCTGCCACTTTTCATCTCCCCAAAAGCTTTCAGCTAGACCCAGAGCTTTGCACTAGTTCAGAACATGTGGATATCCCCTAATGCACTGTTTCTCAAACCTCAATGTGTCTAAAATAAGATGCCAGATAAAAAACAGGATGCTCACCTCTATTTGAATTTCAGATCAACAATAGTTTTTTAGTACAAATATGTTCCAAAAATTACATGGGATATATTTATCTTTTAACATGTTTTTTGTCTGAAATTCTAATTTAACTGAGTATCCCAAAACCCCAAGATTATGACCTCAGCAGAAGGCAGCTGCTTAAATGACTGAGCAACCCATGCACCCCAATATCTTGGGGTTTTTGTTTGCGTGTTTTTTACGTTTTGTTTTGTTTGCTAAATGTAGCAATCCTAGAAATAAGAATTACTTGGGTGTTTACAGGGTAGATTCTCAGTCTCCAAACGACATAGATTTGAATTTGATAGTTCTATCATGGGGTCAGAAAATCTCACTTTTTAAGTAAGCACTATGGAGGATTCCATCACAGGCCGACTTAAAACCACGCTTTGAGAACATATCTTAAATGGTGGAATGTTCCCTGATATACCTTTGCATATCAGCTGCAAAATGTTTTGAATTTAAAGGTGCTAGTTATTATAACTTTGCCACGGGAAGTCTAGTATGTTTGTCCCCCTTCTAAAATCTCAAAGACAGATAGAGTCCTTGATCTCCCAGAGGGGATAAGCACAAACAATATGAATTTCTGTCAAGGGATAAATGGAGCCTATTACCTCTTACTAGTAATTTTCCTTTTTCACATATAGAATAAACTGATTTCTGTTGCTGTATTTCTTTTGCAACTTGGGTATTATTTACAATAAATTGAATCCTTTCCATGCTTGACATATTACACTGATCTATGACTTTGCTTTCATTTTGTCCTGTTAACTAGAAACCCACTTCATCGTGAAATATGTTCCTCACACTTTCCTCCATAGTGAGTAAAAACATTGATAAAGCATCATAAATTGTAGGTCATTTCTCAAATGCTTCCTGTTACAGTGAGGATTGGGAGAAGGAAAAGTAAGTACTGATCAATGGCCACTTGATAAAATTTATGCTGAATGTATGGACAGAAAAGCAATGGATGTATTAGAAGCCGCATTATAAGATGCTTGCCTCACATCCAGACTTCATTCTTTACTCCATAATGCCAAAGGCAATTCAGCCTTCCTCTCTCTAGCAAACCACCCCCACCCCCAAAATAAATTAATTCATGAAAACTTCTAGCAGTGATTTTTGCCTAAATCTCCTAGATAACTGAAAATGAAGAAATATACCTAAGCTACCAAGATAGTTACCCTGTCTTCCCCTTTATTTCTCTGTAAATCTTGGGTACCCGTATTTGCTTAAAGCCTAATTTGGACCAGAGATTTGAAAATAACACTGATCTCAGAACACACAATATCAACAATACAATGAGATACGCCAATCAACTGTGTGCCAATAAATCTACCAGGCATTTCACCAGGGTCACCTCAGGAAGAGCTTTACAGCAACATTTTAGAAATGAGGAATTAATGATTGGGTTCAGACCACAAGGTAAGGAATGGAAAAAATAAGAGAGAAACAGGGAAAAAAGAAAGGAGGTGAAAAAGGGGAGGGGGTGGAATAAAAGGATAACGTCCTCTAAAACCTACTTCAGCTACATTGTCCCCCAGTATCCTGTAAGCCCTAAGCATAGCATTAAATATCTGAGATCCTTGAATATTCCAAGAAAATGATGCTTTACTTTGCCATAGTACAATATCCGATTTATCAACCTTTCTATCCCTGGAAGCTGGGCCTTAGTAAAATTAAAATGTCCTTCATGAGTAAATTCAGCTATGAAAATAAGCACTTGCCAATATGCCCTAATAATGCAATGGCACAGAGTACTCAGTCCTAAACCCTGCAGTGTTTAGAGTGGCATATGCCTTAATGCGAGAAGCTAATTATTCCTCTGCCAAGTCTCCTCAGCCACATATTGAGGAAAATGAACCTGCCTCTCAGGATTGGTATGAAGAATAGCTTATAAAAATGAGTGCGAAACCCTTTGCAAATACCAAATGCTATATGGATGCTAAATAATAATAAAGATCTGTACGAATGCAGCGAAACAGCCCAACTTTCAGGTGCTTTTTCAAACTGGACACCACCCATTTAAGATTCATCCATCACTCACCTTCAGGCATCCCTTTCTTTATGAAAAAATAAAATGGGCTGTCTGCTTTGCACGGAAATGGAAAAATTGAATTTCAAAGCATATAAGTCCCTGGATCTTTGGCCATTTGAAGTAACGGGTTATGTTATTTAGATAATGAAGATAATGCCCATGAAGTAATAAAGGGGGGAAAGTACCGAGTCCCATCATGACTTTGTTTTCTGCTCAGAGAGCACAAGATTCTAGCTGCAAGATTTTGGAGACATCATAAAGATACATGGCACATGGCCAGCATCACAGAGTAGGTACAGTCATTATGCCTGTTCCTAACTCCCCCAAGAAGCCACTTGTCTGTAATCCCCAAGCACTGTCTATGTGTTGGAAAACAGGGGAAGGGGAGAAATATGACATTCACAAACAACATGACAATGATGACTGTTTTTCTGCAGTCCCTTAAAACAAGGATAGGAAAAGAGGAAGGAAGGGAGGGAGGAAGGGAGGGAGGGAGGGAGGGAGGGAAGGGAAGAGAGAGAGGGAAGGGAAGAGAGAGAGGGAAGGGAAGAGAGGGAGGGAAGGAGAGAGGAAGAGAGGGAGGAGAAAAAAGGAAGGAAAGGAGGGAGGGAGGGAAGAAAGGAAGAAAGCTCTTCTCTAGCAGATCCTTTCCTCCAAAGATATGATTCACTAATATTTGATTTGACAAGTTGTAGGCACTCCTAACATTATTTTTTCCCCTTTGTGTTCATTTGAGGAGCAAAGATTTATTGCCTCTCCTGAAAAGGACAAGGGATGCACTAGAAATAAGAATTAATAGGCTTTTTTTTTCCCCATTGCCCATCTTTATGGAAAAGCATTACTTGGCTAGATTCTTAATTCTTTTTGGTCCCAAAAATTTGGAGACAGAAGCAAACAGCAGTCATGTTGTGGGGCAATGGTAGGTGATACATTTAAAAGGCAAAGAATAAAAATTAAAAAATAAATAAATAAATAAATAAGTCAAATCCTCTCCCTATGTTAAGTTTCCTTTCCACACTGTCAATAGTCCCTTGTCACTAGACTGCCCTCCTCTTTAAATGTAGTGTGCATAAATCTACCACACATATGAGACATATTATATATGAGTTTGCACTGAATGTACACTAAGAAAATATTATGTAAGATTTCACTCATAAAATACCAAGCAATTATTGTTTAATAAAACAAAGAAAAAAGAGGCTGGGTTCTAGTCTGTATCGATATTGTTAGGTATCTAATAAAGTGCTCTATGAAAAAAAATAAGCCAGGAGAGCCACAGATTCTGCCCACAGAGTTTTAGTCCTGGGTGCAAAAGAAAATAGAGTTTGTTTCCTCCCTGTTGGTAGGTAAGTCAGTCTAAAGAGAAACAGGTAAAGTTTATTCCACATGTATTATATGCAACTAATTTCTATGACTGCTATTATGTTTTATCGCTGGTAGAATAGGTACAACCTCCTGAAATATGCATATTATATGCATATACATTCTTTTAAAGCAGTCCTAGCTCTGGCTGTTAAAATGGCAGAGAGCCTCTCAGCATTTCCATTATAAAACCTGATTTTCAGGGATTTATAACTAAACTGAAGATTTCCTTCAGGGTGAAACAAGAATCACCAGGTCTCAGCTCAAAGCACAATTTTGCTTTCAGTTTTCTAAGAAGTTTGGTTTGGTCATTATCAAGTTATGAGAATGCAAAAATAAATAAGTCAAAGCTTACAGGGATCTGGCTTTTTACCCCTTTTTTAAAAACCCTCGTGAAGCTTTCAAATAGCTTGGTTATCTGAAATGACATTTAGTCCAAAATATGGATTTCTTTCTTAAAATGGCTGCAACTTTGACATTTAAAGATTGGTTATTACACATGCATAGAAGCTGCTTCTCCAAAAGATACTTGGCAGTACTGTGCAATATTATATGTATCACGCATACTTAATGCCCACTTTCCAAATGACCCTCTCCTATTGCTGGGAGGAGGAAATAGCTTTTAACAGGAATAACAAATATATTACCAATTCAATTATTGTTTTATTACATTACACTCATTAAAGACTGATTGAGAGTCGCATGGATTAAGCAAAAATTACTGAATTTCATGCACCATTTTAAAAGTAATTATTTACTTAGAAATTAATATTAGATGAAAGACCTTAAATACCCTGCCACTGAAGACTTTTGGAAAACCACAATGGTGACTCTTTACAGGGTCCAGAGGCATAAAAGAAAATAATTAAGATCAGGATAATGTTTAATAAGCACTCAAGGAATGAACCATTATAGTTTCATTCAAAGAAGACATTATATTCCACATGCTCCACAATGTATTTAAAAACACACAGATTTCAATGAAGTCTAAATAGGCTCATTTTTAAAAATAAAACTTAATTCATTTTGACTGTCACCTGCATGGTATTTCTTTCCCTTAACAAAAATGCTGGTAAAAACACACATTTAACAAGATGTGTTTAGAACATATGATCAAAAAGCTTTTTCAAAGTCATCTGAATATGACCTCTATGACAAATCCAAATCCTTTTAGGAGTAGACAAAATATTTTTTATTTTAAAATAGTTGATACACAAAGTTATATTAGTTTCAGGTGTACAATGTAGTAATTCAACTCTATACATTATGCTATGTTATACTCACCACAAGTGTAGGGACCATTTTAGACAAACTCTTTTGAAACAAAGACATTACTAGTCAAGATTTGTGAATAAGGCTAGCATACGAGCATGGATTTGGCCATTAACTAATAAAACTGATTTGGTTTTGGGGCTTATTCTTTTTTTCCTGTGGCCCTTAAGCCCAAGCTGAAAACAACACTAAAAAAAAAAAAAAGGAGTATGGAAAAATGTTTTTTGGAATGGAAGCATGATGGGAATGTGTGACTTTTTTCAGCTCATGAAATAAATATTACATGCCTATGGCAGGCCAAATACTGTGCTGGGTGGTGGGATCACAAAGATACCAGTCATGTTCTCAAAGATTTTATGGCCTACAATCAATAAGTTTTTATTCTTTTAAGTTAATATTCAAACTTAATCATATGCCTATAACATGTACTCATGATACTATAAAATTTAGACAAAAGACATTTCAGTTCTTGTTTCTGCTCAACAAACAATCGAATGAGTGAGTCTTTGGGAAGGTTCGAACAAAGGGAGAAAGGTGGATGTAGCCTTAGTAGATAACCTGTCAGGGTTATTGTTTCCTCAGCTATCTGAACTCCTTAGGAAAAAGAAAAAATCTTGTGAGAATCCGTTCAACTGCTTGACCATGACATAATTGCTAAAAATGATATATAGTCCTGAAGAATTTTCTAGTTTCAATGCATTTTCACATACTTTTCCCCATTCAATATTCACATTATGTCTGAGATAGGGAGGGTGTGTATTATCCTTATTTTCTAGATAAAGAAACTGAAGTTTGGAGAGGTTAACCACAAGTTAGGAGGTAACAATTCTGGGACTAGTCAGAAGTACAGAAACAATAAGAAAGAGTAATAATGGGGCTTAAATGCAAATCTCTCTGAAGTTTGGATTGCCAACAAGTCTTTTTACTGTTCCAATAAATTTACATTTTTGTTTCTTCCCTTCAGTAGCTGATACTGTCATTCACCTGCCACAATTAAATCAGCCAAAACATAGTACAGTCAATATTTCTGATGATCTTAGACACTGGTTGGGGAGTAATCAGTTTAACCTCACAGTAACACTGCCTGGGCATTACAACAACAAAAAGTACAGATCAACTTAACTGCCATCTGACTTTTCCTGCCACCAAAGTAAATTAAGACCATGATATTTGCTGTTGAAGCAAAGAGGGTGTTGGAGTGCTCGAATCAACCAGAGAGGCTATTTATAAGAGTAAAAACTACTGTTTAAAACATGTCTAATCTCCACGTTACTTTGCCTGTGTACATCATCACTAAATTGTGCAGCAGGAGAGAACTGAAGAAATAAATAATTGCATCAAATTAAAATAAAGAAAACGGTCCGTTTACCTCTGCCTTTTCTTCATTCTGCTCTTCAATCTGTAAGAACAGAGGCAGATCACTCATGTCTCTAGAAAGGACGCATAGCTGCATTATACATTTAACACACACAAATAAAGTGAACATAGATACACAAAGAGTGTGGCGTATGGTAAAGTATGTAGAACACTGAAAAGAACATGAGACTTACAGTCAAATCCTGGACTCTAGAGCTCCATCCAACGCTTGCTGTGTGACCTTGATCAAATCACCTCTCAGCCTTAGTTTCCCTAAAGGAGAAAATAAAATGTGAATAATGATAGCATCCTGCTAGATCACAGACAAAACAAAGTGAAAGCACTTTGTAAACTATGCAAAGGACTGTACACATGTGAGGTGTCAATTTTAAAGTATTTTTATTATTATTTTCATGATCACAGGGGATTTTTTTTTAATGTAGGTTTTTAAATGCCTGAGAAAATGGGGCAGTCAGAGAACCATGACTTTAAACAAACTTTATTTGGGCGCATGACTGACTGGCAATTGTGTGCAATCATTTTAGCTGTCACAGGCCCAGAGAAATGTGGGAGAGCTCTTCCATGAAATGTTTATATTTCATAAACAAAATGATGTGCTTAACAGTCAGAGCGATGGGAGGGTTCCGGCTAATGCATTTTCCAATGTGTGAGGCAGATTATTAATGCGCTCCAGTAGCTGTTAATTTCAGTTTGCCGGAATGATTTATGGGGAGGTAAAGAAGAGAGACATAATCTAATTGAGATCAGAATCACTGTTCTAGCAGCAAAGCACCAGCATGGGCCCTAGGCATAGCAGAATGATTAATATCTAATAAGCAAATAATCCGTTAAATTATTATAAACATTACTTTTGACAACTCTTTTGTTGGCAAATGAAAGAGGGGGAAAAAAGAAACAAAGAAACAAAAGATCTAAAAATCAGTACTTTCTCTAATAAGTGTAAAGGCAGATTTTGTCAGAGCGAGGGTGATAGATATCATGATGGGTTTGAGTGTTATGATCAATTTTAAGCACATTGGGGAGAGATTTTACCATAACATGGAAAACAATTGAATACCCAGAGCAAGATCCCTCTTCAGAAACAAAAATGAACACCAGTTCTCAACGTGTGGCTCCTCTTACACGCTTATCATTACCCCTCTAGTAAGTACACCAGTCCCTTATTATTACAAAGGTAATCAGATGTGGAGCCTAAAAAGGAGAGGTTAAACAGCCCCTCTCACACCAGCTCCTTTTAATTTTTTCTTTTTTAAATTTCTCTATTTTTAATTTGGTAAAATGCACATAACATAAAATTCACCATTTCAACCATTTTAAGTGTACAGTGGCATTAAGTACGTTCATATTGTCATGCAACCATTACCACCATTCATTTCCAGAACTTTTCATCCTTCAAAACTGAAAGCCCACACCCATTGAACAACGCCTTGTTCCCCTGCTACCCTCATCCCCGGGAAATCATTTTACTTTTGTCTCTATGAATTTGACCTCTAGGGAACTCACATTAGTATAATCATTCAATATTTTTCCTTTTTACTTAGCGTAACAGTTCATCCATGTTGTTGCATGTGTCAGAATTTCCCTATTTTAAGGCTGAACAATAATATTCCGTTGTATGTATATACCACATTTTTATCCATTCATTATTGATGGACAGTCGGGTTACTTTCTCCTTTCGACTACTGTGAATAATGCTGCTCTAAAGATGGGTATATACAAATATATATTCAAATCCCTGCTTTCAATCTTTTTTTCAGCTTGATTAGGGTATAACTGACAAAGCTGAAAGATATTTAAAGTGTACAGTGTGATGATTTAATATACATATACATTGTGAAAGGATTCCCCTCATCAAGTTAATTAACACATCAATCACTTTACATAGTTACCCTTTTTTTGGCAGCAGGGGTTGGGAGGGTGGAGGATGTTCACAACTACTCTCTTAACAAATTTCAATTATCCAATAAAGCATTATCAACTCTAGTAACCATGTTATACATTAGAACCTCAGACCCCACTCATATTTTAACTGAAAGTTTGTACCCTTTTACTCACCTCTATTTCCCCTACCCTCCTGCTGCTCCCGCCAACTACTTTTCTACTGTTTCTGAGTTCAACCTTTTTTTTTTTTTTAAGATTCCACATATAAGTGATACGAAGCAGTATTTGCCTTTCTCTGTCTGGGTTATTTCAGTTAGCATAATGCCCTCCCAGATCAACCATGTTGTCATAAATAACAGGAATTTCTTTTTTTCAAGGCTTAATAATATTTTATTATATATATGTATGTACATACACATATACAATCATATTTTCTTTTTCTATTCATCCATCAACAGACACTTAGGTTGTTTCCATATCTTGCCTATTGTGAATAATGCTGCAAAGAACATTGGAACACAGACCTCTCTTCAAGATGACTTTATTTCTTTTGGATATATACCCAGAAATGGGATTTCTGGATCATATGGTAGTTCTATTTTTAATTTCTTGAGAAACCCCCATATTGTTTCCATAGTGGCTATATCAATCTACATTCTCATCAACAATGCACAAGAGTTTCCTTTTCTCCATGTCCTTGCCAGCATTTGTTATTTCTTGCCTTTTTGAAAACAGACATCCAACAGGTGTGAGGTGATATCTCATTGTTTTTGATTTGCATTTCACTCATAATTAGTGATGTTGAGCACCTTTTCATATACCTGGGGGCCATTTGCATGTTTTCTTTGGGTTTTTTTTTGTTTTGTTTTAGTTTGTTTTGTTTTAAGATTTATTTATTTATTTGACAGAGAGAGAGAGAGATCACAAGTAGGCAGAGAGGCATGCAGAGGGAGAGGGAGAAGCAGGCTCCCTGCTGAGCAGGGAGCCCGATGTGGGGCTCCATCCCAGGACCCTGGGATCATGACCTGAGCCGAAGACAGAGGCTTAACCCACTGAGCCACCCAGGTGCCCCTGCATGTTTTCTTTGGGAAAAAAAATCTATTCAGGTCCTTTGGGGTTTTTGCTACTGATTTGTATGAGTCCCTTGAATACTTTGGGTATTAACTCTTTATTAGATGTGTGATTTGCAAACACTTTCTCCCATTCCACAGGTTGCCTGTTAATTTCGTTGACGGTTTCCTTCACTATGCAGAAATTTTTGATGTAGTCTCACTTGTTTATTTTTGCTTTTGTTGCCTTTACTTTTGCTGTGAAATCCAAAAAATCATTGCCAAGACAGATATCAAGGAATTTAACCTCTATGTTTTCTTCTATAAATTTCATGTGTTTTCAGGTATTTCATTCATTTTTGTATCCATTTTCAATTAATTTTTGGTGTAAGATAGTGATCCAGTTTCATTCTTTCGCTGTCCAGTTTTCCTGAAATGATTTACTGAAGAGACTATCTTTCCCCATTGCATATTGTGGGCTCCTCTGTCTTATATTAGTTGACCATATATGCATGAGTATATTTCTGGGCTCTCTATTCTGTTCTATTGATCTATGTGTCTGTTTTTATGCAATATCACACTGGTTTTGATTACTGGAGTTTTGTGATATAGTTTGAAATCAGGAAATGTAATGCATCTAAATTTGTTCTTTCTCCAGACTGATCTGGCTACTCATGGTATTTTGTGGTTCCATACAAATTTTAGGATTATTTTTTCTATTTCTATTTTTAAAAATGCCATTGCATTCAATCTGTGGATCACTTTGGGTAGTATTTTAACAATATTTTAACAATATTAATTCTTCCAATCCATGAACACAGAATATCTTCCTATTTACTTATGCCTTCTTCAATATCTCTAATCAATGTCTTACAGTTTTCAGTATACAGATTTTTTTATCTCCTTGGTTAAATTCCCTATTTTCAATTCTTTAACTCCCATATACCCTGAAGTGGAATTGTTAGGTCATAAGACAATCCAATTTTTAATTTTTTGAGGAACCGCCATACCATTTTCCATAGTCTCTGTACCATTTTACTTTCCCATAGCAGTGCACAAGGGTTCCAATTTCTCCACATCATCACCAACACTCGTTATTTTCTTTTTTATTATTATTAATAGCCATGATAATGGATGTGAGGTAGGTTTTTCTTAAACAGATCAAGTTACTTAATCTGGCTGTGTTATTGCCAAAGGACCCAGGAAAAACTGTTTTTGTCTTGGGCCTGTTGAGGAACTTTTATTCTTTCTATAGTACACCATGTATTTGACATCTACATTGTGACAAGCATAGACACCTCTGGGTACACATCAACTAGCTAAGGAGGCAAAACCATACTGAAATGAGTATAGAACAGGAAAAGAAACCCCTGAAGCATTCAGAAGGGAATGCATTTGAGCGTGTGCATGCATGTACAGCCTTTTACACTACAACCCAGAAATCCCAAAGCTGTTACTAAGAAGGACTCTCATGCACCCCTCAAGCCTTACTTCATCTTCCTCTACTTCTTCTTTAACAATTCCCTCTGGACTCATGTCTCCAGGATTAATCATGGCTGTTTGAAGGCGCACACCATTGGCCCATGCCTTCTCCTACTTTATCTCCTGGTCCTGACCACAAATCTGAAACAATAGTCTTTCCTGGTGAAACAATTATTTCCTCATTGTATGAGTGTAACATATCTGAAGTCTGATAAGAGCAACTCAGTAACCTAAAGTCACCTAACTTCTTGTCTTCCACTCTATAACTGACATTTTCAAGGACATGGCAAAGTCATAGCCCTTCTCTTTGCCTCAATTCCTTCTTTCATAGAGTGGGAGCAATAGAATTAAATCACTGATTATGTTGAGATCTAATCTGGAGACTAAAGCTTGCTTTGAGACTTTAAGATGCCTCTCATTAACATTATAATTAGCATTAAAGCTAACATTGGTAATCTAAGAATTTATTAGCCCAGGGGGAACATTAATAGATATGAGACAATGAAAGATCTAGCAAAGAATGGGAAATTAAATATTTGGAACTTGGTTTTATACATAATGTACCAATTCCTTCCCAATCACCATAAAGTTACCATAAAATGTCTAGTTATGTAATAATACCACAGGAGCTGTATGAAATTATTTGCCATCAGTTTGGGTTGTTTTCAAAGAGTTTATTAAATCTAAACTAGAATGTAGAGAAGTATCTATATTTCTTTTTTTCTTTTTTTTAATTGAATTTCATTTTTTCAGTGATCCAAGATTCATTGTTTATGCACCACACCCAGTGCTCCATGCCATATGTGTCCTCCTTAATACCCACCACCAGGCTCACCCATCCCTCTAACCCTCTCCCCTCCAAAACCTTCAGTTTGTTTCTCAGAGTCGACAGTCTCTCATGCTTCGTCTCCCCATCTAATTTACCCCAATTCACTTTTCCTTTCCTTCTCCTAATATCCTCCATGTTATTCCTTATGCTCCACAAGTAAGTGAAATTATCTACATTTCTAATGAGAAAGCAAAATTGGCAAAGCAAGAACATTTAAGCATTCCTAAAATCTTACTCTAATACACCCTTTAGAGATATCCTCAGAATATCTCTAAATATTCTAAATATCATATCTCTAAATATGATAGTATATTTCAACTTTTTTCCCCAAAATTCATTCTCTAAGATGTGTCTCTATCAAGAATGCCAGAAGAGAATGTCCCTCTTCCTCACATGCAAATTCCACACTACACAAACAAAAATGATTCTAAATTCTTTCAAAGAGCAGTTCTCTTAAGAAATTTGTTCAAAACTCTCTATATGTACACTAAGCCAGCCAAAAAGATAACCAAATTTCCAGGCAATCCTTCCATTCCCATTTACCATGTGTAACTCTCATTCTTCAGAATTATTCAGGGGAATAATTCATGAAAATAATTATCTCTTCCTCACGATCACTAAAGGACTGAAGTTGGAAATAATATTTAGAAATCCCCAGTCCCAGCCTTTATACTATACCTCTAGAATTTTGGAAAGGATTCCCCCTCTAAAGGTCACAGACTGGCCACCATAAAATTCTAAGGGTACCCTCTTTGCAAAAGCTTAAGAGCTTTAAGACTCTCCCTTAAGGTATCTAAATCAGATAGATTGCCCCTATGGTATCTAAAAAACCTTAGGGGAGCCTGCGTGGATCAGTTGGTTAAGTATCTGACTTGGGCCCAGGTCATGATCTCAGTATCCAGGGATCAAGCCCTCATCAGACTCCCCACTCAGCCAGGAGTCTGCTTGTCCCTCTCCCTTTGACCCTCCCCCTGTTCATGCTCTCTGTGTCTGTCTCTCAAATAAATAAAATCTTTAAAAAAAAGAGAGAGTGAGTCTTTTCAAAAAAATCTTATAAATATGAGAGCTTGAAAACACCTTAGAAACCATTTTCCACAGGTAAAAGTTGGGCTTGTAGAAGTCACGAAGTTTATTAGTGACAGAGCCAAGACTATAAACAAGAGCTCAAATCTATCTACAAACCCTTCCACTTCTCCACATTGTTTTCTCACCATTTCTAGCTAATGATCACTTATTATTGCTTCTACCTTCCCATTCAACATATTTAGGTAGTTGAATGAAAGACATTTGAATTTAATTCATTCAGTCACTGAGCTCTTCCTACATGCCATGTACTTTGCTGAGCATTTGGGTCAGCACCATGAGTAATTAGCAAGTAAACAAAAATTTAAGTAGAACTAAACATCATGATAAGTGTTATGAAGGTAAGTGTTGTAAAGTCAGAGGCAGTCACTAGGAGAAACCAATTTACATTGGGTGGTCAGAGAAAACTCTCTAAGTAGGTGTCATTCAAACTGAAGTGAAATGTGAAGATAAGCAAACATACAACAAGCTAGAAAAGTGTTGCAGGCTAAGGGAATAGCATGCAGGAAAGTCTCATGGCACAAAAGAGCCAGGTAGATCAGAAGACCAGAAGAGAGGCCAGTGTGATTAGAGTGCAGTGAGAAAGGCAAAAAGAGGTATAAAATGAGGTTACAGAGGGAAACTGGAGCCAGAGCATTCATAATGTTGTAGGCCATTTTATAAGGTTTGGTTTCGTTTGAAGAGTAATGGGAAATCACTGAAGGCTTTAACCAGGAGGATGATGTGATCTGTTTTATGTTTTTAAAAGATCAGCCACAAATGAGAAGAGAATGGATTATAAGGGCATGAGTGTGGAATCAAGAAGAAGGATACAGCAATGCCCAGGTGAGAAATGAGGCCATTTTGACTAGGGTGATAGCAGTGCATCAAAAAGAAGTAGATGGATTCCAGGTTTTGGGAGTAGAGCTGATAACAGTTGGAGATACATAATATGAGTGTATGAAATAGAGAGACTAAGGTGGCTCTTAAGTACTATCATGAGATGGTGGTGCAATCTAGCAAAGTAAAGAATTTTGCTGTAACTTTGCTTAGTCACCTGATGATGAAAACTTCAGAGATGTGTTGCTATGTAAACAGGGACATAATCAGAAATTAGAAATATCGGGATGCCTGGGTGGCTCAGTGGGTTAAAGCCACTGCCTTTGGCTCAGGTCATGATCCCAGGGTCCTGGGATCAAGGCCCACGTCGGGCTCTCTGCTCAGCAGGGAGCCTGCTTCCTCCTCTCTCCTCTCTCTCTGCCTACTTGTAATCTCTCTCTCTGTGTCAAATGAATAAATAAAATCTTTAAAAAAAATTAGAAATATCTATGATGCCACCAAGAGAACCACCTAAAGAGGTTCATCCATCTCTCCAATTACTAAGCATGATCCCCCATCAATACCAAAAAGAATGGAGGAACATGTCCCTGCATTAATTACAGAGCACTGATTACAATCAGCTCATTTTGGCAATTCCACAACTCTTTATTCCAGAGCTTTCAAAATGCCTGCCAAATAGGTAGTGGTTCACTCATTAAGACCTTCAGGGAAGCATACAATCTGGTATAGATGCACTAAAAAGAGAAAGTGGGAGAAAGAATTCTGGACAAGGTGTGCACTTTAGAACATCATCACATAGCACATTATCAACATTTTGACACTTTGAATAAAATATCCATACTTCCCTGACTATTTCACAGTTACATACCTAAATGAAAATATACTCTTTTTCTCCACATAATCCAAATATACCTAGCCTCCAAAAAAGTGTTTTATGGTACTTCTGAGAGCAACACCTATATACATTACAATAAAAAAACATACTTGGTATTTGTACAGCACCACATGTTTTACAAAGCACTTTTACATACATTAGTTTAAACCATCTGGCAACATCAGTTAAGTCAACAGGACAGTTACTGTTATCCTTTATTTTCAGCTGAAGACATTATGGAGAAAAACTTTGGATTGAATTTAAAATGTTTACTACCTTTGCCCTAGTAATTCCACAATTTATCCTAAGGAAATAATTAGAAATGGCTAAGAGATTTATGTACAGGCTGTACATTGAAGTATTACAGAAAAAGTTAAATATTGAAAACTTAAATCCCCCAAGACAGGGGACTGCCTAAATAAATTATGGTAAGTTTGTGTGGTGAAATATTATACAGGCATTAAAAATAATTTTGTTCAAAGAATATTTAACAATGTCAAGAAGTGATAATGACATAATACTCCTAGATGCAATAAGGTTAAAAATCTATATATGTAGTTGTTGGTTCTTAAACTGGCCCCCAACCATGGAAAGCAAGGAGACCAAAGAAAGAGGCAGACCACTCCAGATTTGTAGGCAGCACGTTAGTAGGCAAGGGAACTCACTTACAAGGCTTCCCTTAGGCAGCTGCAAGACAAGTAGATTTCTGCACCCGTCTGCCAGAATCTTAAAAGTTTATATAGGGGCCTTAATAGTGTTTAGTCCACATATATTGTCAACAACACATTGCTCTCTCAAGACTGTGTCCTTGGGGCAGCTTCTGGCATGGGGAAGACATGTAGAACATACATTCTAAGAAAAGAGGAGGGAGTGAGGAGCCTCTGCCTGGGTCCAGCTCACAGGTCAATTGGCAGTCATGTCCTCTTGATTACCTCCTCCAACAGTAGTAAAAAAATTTCAAGTGTGTTAAAAAGTAAATACACACACACACACACACACACACACACACACACACACACAGAAATAGCTAAAAAGAAATCAACCAAAATTAAGAGTATTTGTTTTTCATTGGTAGATTTTTATTTTTTCCTTTATGTATTTCTATACTTTTAAATTCCTTATAGCCAAAACATGTTACTTATATAAATAAACAAAAAATAAATAAAAAACACAATTTTTTGAAGAAAAAAACAAACAACAGCTGTGGGCTCAGAGAAGTGAAATGATGACCCAAGTTCGCCCAAGTGATAAATAATCACAGCATTTATTGAAATTCCCTAAGAATTTTGCAATAACTAACTCATTTAGTCTTCACAATCCCATGGGAAAGAAATTATTTTTTTCACATTTTACAAATGAAGAAACTGAGGCATGAGGAGGTTAATTTGCCCAAAGTTACAAAGCTGCTACAGAGCAAAATTGGAATTAGGACATCAATCTTCTGATTCTACTTCAAGTGTCTTTTCCCAGCCATTAAGCTGCTTTCCATCGTATTACTGAGACTGAGGTATTACCAGAGGGTATCTATGGTGATGCACATGGAACTACCCATAATCCCTCCCAGAGAAAATTATTTCTTCCAATTGTCAGCTAGCTCAGGAACCCCTCTTTCATGCACTTTCCCATTTGCAGGTTATCCTCCAAGACATTATGGACCTACTCATGTAAGGCTTTTCCAGTCAATTCAAAAGAAACTTCTTTGGTTTAACAGTTTAATCATTCCCAGATAACTCTAGGGGCTTCCTCAACATGAAGGACTCCAGAATTTGTATCATCCATTCTCGCCTTTCTGCCAGTCTATGACCAACAGGATTGAATAATTCTATTGAATACAAAAAGCTGTGGTCCATTAAGCCTACTTTTAAAAATAATTAGTAACCCAAAGCAATCTACACATTTAATGAAATCCCTATTAAAATACCAATGGCATTTTTCACAGAGCTAGAATAAACAATCCTAAAATGTGTATGGAACCACAGAAGATCCTGAATAGCTTCTGCAATCTTGAAAAAGAAAAGCAAAGCTGGAGGCATTATGATTCTGCACGTCAAGTTATACTACAAAGCTGTAGTAAACAAAACAGTATGGTACTGATACAAAAACAGAAACAGTTCAATGGAACAGAACAGAAATCCTAGAAATAAAACCACAACTATATGGTAAATTTATCTTTGACAAAGCAAAAAGAATATCCAAAGGGAAAAAGACAGCCTCTTCAACAAATGGTGTTGGGAAAACTGGACAGCAACATGCAAAAGAATGAAACTGGACCACTTTCTTACACCAGACACAAAAACAAATTCAGAAGGGATTAAAGATCTAAATGTGAGATCTGAAACCATAAAAATCCTAGAGGAGAACACAGGCAGTAACCTCTTTGACATTGGCCATAGCAGCTTCCTTCTAGATACATCTCCTGAGGCAAGGAAAACAAAAGCAAAAATAAACTATTGGGACTACATTAAAATAAAAAGCTTCTGCACAGCAAAGATAACAATAAGACTAAAAGGTAACCTATTGAGTGGAAGAATATATTTACAAATGACATACCTGATAAAGAGTTAGTATCCAAAATATATATAGAACTTTTCAAACTCAACACCCCAAACCAAATAAGCCAATTAAAAATGGGCAAAAAATGGGGGGGGCAGAAGACACAAACAGACATTTCTCCAAAGAAGATGTACAGATGGCCAACATACACATGAAAAGATGTTCATCATCACTTACCATCAGAGAAATACAAAACTACAATGAGATATCACTTTACACCTATCAGAATGGCTAAAATAAACAACACAAGAAACAACAGGTGTTGGAGAGGATATGGAGAAAAAGGAATTCTCTTGCACTGTTAGTGGATATTTCAACTAGTACAGCCACTCTGGAAAGGAGAACAGAGGTTCCTCAAAAAGTTAAAAATAGAACTATCTTACAGTCTAGCAATTGCACTGGGTATTTACTCAAAGCAAACAAAAACACTAATTCAAAGAGATATATGCACCTCAATATTTATGGCAGCATTATTTACAATAGCCACAATATGGAAGCAGCCCAAGTGTCCATCAACTGATGAGTTAATAAAGAAGATATAGTATATATATATATATATATATATACAATAGAATATTAGTCCTAAAAAAGAATTAAATCTTGCTATTTGCAATGACATGGATGAATCAAGAGAGTATAATGCTAAGGAAAATAAGTCAAAGACAAATACCATTTGATTTCACTCATATATGGAATTTAAGAAACAAAACAAATGAGCAAAGGGAAAAGATAAGAGAGAAAAACCAAGAAACAGACACTTAATTACAGAGAACTGATGGTTAGTAGAGGAAGATGGGTAGGAGGTTGGTTTAAATAGGTAATGGGGATTAAGGAGTGCACTTGTGATGAACACTGGGTGTTGTATGGAACTATTTAATCACTATATTATACATGTGCCACTTATATAACACTGTAAAAAATAAAATAAATAATAATTAATGTACCCTACCTTCAAGATAATATGTAGTACGGGTTATCACAGATTAGACAGCTTCCTTTATAAGAAGACAAACAGGATTGCATTTTATTCACTCCCTCATTCACTCATTCACACATGAAACAAACATTCATCCAATGTCTATTCTGAGTAGGCACAATTGTACATGTTGTGGCAACAGCAGTGAACAAAACGAAGTTGTTACCTTCATGTAGCTTATATTTAGCCAGACACTGAATAAGTTAGCAAATCAATTAATTAAGTGATTTCTCGTAATGACCAGTAATAATTAGAAAAATAAAGCAAGGTAAGAGGATGTGGTCAGGGAGGTCTCCTAGCTGAAACTCAATGGTGTGAAAGAACAAGTCATTGGAAGATTCAAGGGAGAAGACAGGCATCACTACTTTTGAAACTCTGATCTCCTGGATCCTAAGACCTACAAGTATGGAATGGCCTTTCCAACTTAGCTGATTTCCCCCAGCTGAATC
Organism: Ailurus styani; assembly: GCA_002007465.1. Taxonomy (NCBI): domain Eukaryota; kingdom Metazoa; phylum Chordata; class Mammalia; order Carnivora; family Ailuridae; genus Ailurus; species Ailurus styani. Next base: position 431,384 of record LNAC01000361.1, read on the forward strand.
TCTAACTGTCTATACTTAATTAATCCACTCTAGCTCTGTTCACTCCTTTGGGGCCAACTGTTTGCCCTCTGGTTTATGAGAGCCAAGAGGTCCTCCAGCCTAGCTCATCCTCCTAAGCCACCTCATTCTCCTGCAACCCATGTCCCAGCAGAGACAATTTTTCCTGCCTTTCTACTAACAAATGAAGATAAAGACAATTAAAATGAATATGAGGGCATAGATAGCGATAGCTTTTGGGGTTTTTTTAATAGGGGGGAGAGAAGATGGAAAGGACATTGTAAAGAAGTTTACTTTTGTGAAAAATCAGGAGAAATAAAAACTACAGGATCTACAACAACAATAAAAAAAAAGATCATTGTGAAACTCCTGGAATACCAGCAAAACTAGAGAAAACAAGCAGGGAAGGAAAGCACTCCCATTTGTTCAGACCAGCTATAGGTCTATCAAGTATACTGTCCAAGTCTTGGGTCCTTCTAATTTTAGTATGGATGGAATGGATAATAAAATTAACAACTACACCTTGACTTTTTTACTAAGTGATATCCCAAGTTCTAAAATCCATTTGTATGACAGAATACCAATATCCAGCTCTCAGTAGGAAACTGAGTGGCCCAGAGTTTCCCCTGGAGCCATACAACTATGCCTAAATTACTCAAAGTAGGCATTATCCACAGACGGAAACAGGCTAATTCCCACAGAAGTGACCTAATCTCCCATATGAAAGACTAAAACATGAGTAGTAAAACTTCATTTGACCTTTGGTTCATATTTCTCTGCACAAATTTTTTTTTAAAGATTTTATTTATTTATTTGACACAGAGAGAGAGATTACAAGTAGGCAGAGAGGCAGGCAGAGAGACAGGGAGAGGAGGAAGCAGGCTCCCTGCTGAGCAGAGAGCCCGATGCGGGCCTCGATCCCAGGACCCTGAGATCATGACCTGAGCCGAAAGCAGAGGCTTTAACCCACTGAGCCACCCAGGCACCCTCTGCACAAATATTTTACATTAATGCACATCTAACGAATGAGTCATAAACTTTGGAAAAAAGAATAGCAACCCTAGTTTCAAACCAGCAGTGATATCCTCACCATTTACACCACTATCAAAGAATACCTCAGGAGTAGTCTTGAGACCTGTGATTAAGAAATCATAAGATTTCAGAACCTGTATATACAGTCCCTCAGTGGAGAAGTAAAATGTCTGTGTTGATGTCCCTCCTTCTCAAGCTACCAATAATTTATTCTATTTTCTGTACTCCTTAAAGACTACATTTTTTTGATCACTTAAAAAATAGTTTTCAGAAATATAAAAGTAGAACTTTTCTAAACCTTTCACATTTCCATCAAGTTCATTTTCCAAAAGCCAATTTAATTTGTTTTTCCACCAAACTCATGTGTGTGTCACTTGACAACTAGGCAGTAGAGATAGAGAGGCAAACAAAAGAAACAAGAGTCCTGTTCTCCTGGAACTTGCTCTCTGGACTGAATCAAAGATCGAAATGCAAAAAATGAAATCATAAAAATAATAGGATAGAATATGAGTGAGCTCTTTTATAATCTAAGGATGATAAAGAAAGCCTTTTTATGTACATTTCATGAAAGCTAAAAATAATAAAAGAGTGACATGTTTATCATAAAATAATAAAAGACTGACAGACTTAAGAACAGAGTAAAATTCTTAAATTAATAACAAAATAACAATGATGACAATGACAAAATAAACAAAGCCAAAAGATAAATGACACTTTGGAGAAAAATATTTAATACATACATCAAAGAGTAAACTTCCTAATACAAAGCAACAAAAATAAGATAAAACATAATGGGTATATGGGCAAAGGACATCACCAGAAAAGTCACAGAGAAAGACCTACAAATAGTCAATTAAATGGTGCAACCTCACTTAAAATTTAAATTAAAACAAATACTTGAGATTTTATTTAAAATATTTTAAAAATTTTAAAGCTTTAAAATGTCTAAAGGTATGAGAAAATGTTCATTTGCTATCAGAAAAAAATATACATTTTTGTTTTTAAGTTTTTATTTAAATTCCAGTTAGTTAACATCCAAGTGTTATATTAGTTTCAGGTATATAATGTAGTACAACACCTGGAGCTCACCACAAGTGCCCTCCTTAATCCCCATCACCTATTCAGCCCAACCTCCCACCCACCTCCCCTTTGGTAACCATCAGTTTGTTCACTATAGTTTAGAGTCTGTTTCTTGGTTTGCATCTCTTTTTTTTCTCTTTGTTCATGTGTTTTGTTTCTTAAATTCCATATGAGTGAAATCACATGGTACTTGTGTTTCTCTGACTTATTTCACTTAGCATAATACTGTCTAGCTTCATCCATGTTATTGCAAGGAGCAAGATTTCATTCTTTTTATGGATGAATAATATTCCACTGTATAAATAACACACCTTCTTTATCCATTCATCAATTAATGGACAGTTGGGCTATTTCCATAATTTGGTTATTGTAGATAATGCTGCTATAAAGATCAGGGTATATGTATCCTGTTGAATTCGTATTTTTGTATTCTTTGGGTAAACACCTAGTAGTGCAATTGCTGGATTATAAGGTAGTTCTATTTTTAACTTTTTGATGAACCTCCATACTCTTTTCCAGAATGGCTGCATCAGTTTAAATTCCCACCATCTTTTCATGTGTCTGTTGGCCCCCTGTACATTCTCTTTGGAGAAATGTCTGTTCAGGTCTTCTGCCCTTTTTTGTTTTTGGGGGGGGTTGCCCATTTTTAACTGGTTTATTTGGTTTTGGGGTGTTGAGTTTGGAAAGTTCTATATATATTTTGGATACTAACTCTTTATCAGGTATGTCATTTGTAAATATCTTCTCCCATTCAATAGGTTACCTTTTAGTTTTGCTGATTGTTCCCTTTGCTGTGCAGAAGCTTTTTATTTTAATGTAGTCCCAATAGTTTATTTTTGCTTTTGTTTCCCTTGCCTCAGGAGATGTATCTAGAAGGAAGCTGCTATGGCCAGTGTCAAAGAGGTTACTGCCTGTGTTCTCCTCTAGGATTTTTATGGTTTCAGATCTCACATTTNCATATCTAGAAGGAAGCTGCTATGGCCAATGTCAAAGAGGTTACTGCCTGTGTTCTCTAGGATTTTTATGGTTTCAGATCTCACATTTAGATCTTTAATCCCTTCTGAATTTGTTTTTGTGTCTGGTGTAAGAAAGTGGTCCAGTTTCATTCTTTTGCATGTTGCTGTCCAGTTTTCCCAACACCATTTGTTGAAGAGGCTGTCTTTTTCCCACTGGATATTCTTTTTGCTTTGTCAAAGATAAATTGACCATGTAGTTGTGGGTTAGAAAAGTTAAACATTTTTACATTTCCTTTTGGAAAGAAATTTGGTTAATCTATTAAAATTTTAAACATATTAACCCGTTAGCCTCCCAGTGATTTTACTTCTAGTAGTTAATCATACAAATATACTTAAATATTTGTGCATAAATATATATGAAATGATAATACAGCAATATTTTCAATAAAAATGTTTTTAAAATAATGAATAGAAAATTAATTACATATCATGGAATACTTAGCAGTTATTACAAAGAATGATGCAGGTCCATGTGTACTGATATGAAAAGATGTTCAAGATATATTATTAACATTGTTATTTATTTCATACATATAATATGTATTTAATATATATGTATACATATATCAAATTGTGAATAATGATTATCTCTGAGAAAATTAAAATTATGGAGCTCATTTACTTTTTTATAACATTTCTAAATTGTCTAAATTATTTACAGCAGCATTTTTATCTTTGCAACTAGAATAAATTATAAAGGAGTAAGCCCCAGGATTTAATCATTATGTAATAATCAGGCATTTATTATTATTTATTATATATTTTTATCTTCTTTATATCCTCATGTCATATTGTTAACATAAAGTAAACTAGCTATCCATAGACACCTGTATGATTGAAAATCATTGCTCAATCGAATGCACAGAGGTCTGTTATATGGGGTCCTAACAAAAGGAGATGCTAGGATAGAACACTCCAGAACTGAACAGTAGTCTTCCACTACAGTAGGTTGAGGAGAGATGTAAAGCACAAAAGGTCATCTAAGTATGTACATGATACTTATTACTAGCTAGAACCTTGCACCAAAGCCTTTGGGGATCCTATTATGATGAACTGGGCTGGACCATGTAGGAGCCTGCAGATTTATTCAGTTACTTTAGCTTGAGACCTAGACCAGAAACAGAACAAAGAACCATCTTCTTGCCCAATTTCACCCATACCCACATAGCTCATCTTGGCCACTCACCTGTAACACCATAAGAAGACAGGTAAACAAAACAGCACCATCCCTTCTTCCAAAGGTATAGTATGGAAAATGCCAAAGCTTCTTCTCGATGTGCCCTTCTTTCTGAGCCCCAGACTGGCCTAGCTTAGCCTTCCAAGAGTGGAGGGATTGCCCAAGTAAAAGATGCCTGGAAGCTCTATCTTAACCGTCAAGTTTCAATGGGCTAAAAGAAAAGAAAATTTCAAAGAGAGGTCCAAGGAGAGCACACAGCCTGCTTTCAACTTTATTTATAATACTTTTATCCTTCCCACTAAAAATTCCAACTAACTGCCGAACTGCATTTCTTTTGACTGTGTGTGTGTGTGTGTGTGTGTGTGTGTGTGTAAAATGTTGGGAATATGGAGCTCCTCCTAGTGGTTGGAGTACATGGTCGTCAGGTTCAAAACTAAAGTCCTAATTTTTCTGTTTTCATTTGTTAATTTAGAAATATCTGAAGGGCAATGAAATTGAAGGGCTGAAAATGTGGTATCAAAAAGGAATGAGAGAATGACTGAAGAAGACAATGGTTGTTCTCTTTTTGCAGGAACAAATGGGGAGAATATCAGTCAGGCCAATGGAAACTTTGGGTTACAAGGGAATAATTTTGGAAAATCAGCATGTAAGGCTGAAAAAGCCTTCTTCCCAAATTATAAAACACGATAATCTTAGCAGTGAATCAAAGTGATATCCATGCTTTGTCCCAGGAATTGGTAAAAAATACTAATATTTATAGCATTCAATAAATATATTTGTTTAATTTGTTGAATAAAGGGCCTAAAGAGCCAAACCTCCTTAAGAATTAGATTTTATTCGTAAGATCTTTATTTTCTACTGCATTTGGAGTTCTCTTGACCTAATCACAGTCAGGCTTTATCCGTGGGCAAAATTCCCATGGAGAAAACAGCTGAATTTTGAGTTACCTTAAAAAACACACAACAGCTTTGGGGCACCTGGGTGACTCAATCAGTTAAGCATGACTCTTGATTTTGGCTCTGGTCATGATCTCAGAGTCATGGGATCAATCCCGATGTTGAGCTCCATGCTCAGTGGGGAGTCTGCTTGAGATTCTCTCTCTCCCTCTCCCCTTGATCCTCCCCCCTAAAATAAATAAATAAATCTTTGGGGGAAAATAAAACAATAGTTTTAAACATAAAAGTATATAGTCTCTTGCCTGAAGGCCTCAAGGAACAGTAAAACCCATACAGTCCATGACAACTTAATATGATTTCAAGAATGTTAAAAAGACATATCTAAAAATTTCCTTCCATGGGCACCTGAATGGCTAAGATGGTTGAGCGTCCAAGTCTTGATTTCAGCTCAGGTCATGATCTCAGGGTCTTGAGATTGAGCCCCCCATCTGGCTCCATGTGGTGTCTCCTTAAAATTCTCTCTCTCCCTCTCCCTCTCCCACTCCTCCTCCCCGCTGCTCACTCTAAATAAATAAATAAATAAATAAACAAACAAACAAATAAATAAATAAATAAAATCTTAAAAAAAATTCCTTCCAGGACTGTTTTAACATTTCATCAGATTCATTGCTAACAAGCTTTCAAAATCATCTGCATTTTCCTTAAAATTTTTGACAAATTGGCTACTCATATTAAGATAAAATACAAGATTGAGGAGGAGTTTAATTATGGCAAATCTCTGTTTTCTAAACACTGCAAATTACATTGTAATAAATGGTACATTACACTGTCTTTTCAAAAGAATTATAAATTTAGATTAAATGTTTCCTGTGTTTTTATAATACCAGGTTAATAAAAAGTAGATTCACAAAATAAATTCACTTTAACAGTAGTGAATTTGATAGTTGTGGTTTTGATGATTTTTATAGAACTGTCACCAGATGTACAATGATTTAAAGTTTTGCTAAAGCAAGCACTTGAATCAAACTTTGCTGAGGAAGTAAGAGGCAGCAACTCACTTAGCTTGTGTAGACCATGAGACTCAGTGGAGCTTTATTCTCAGCTTGTTTTCACATGCACAGATTCTTGTAATGTAATCAAACAAGGAAGCCATTGGACTGAGATGGCTCTGATGCTTTGGTAGTCTACATAAGTAAACCAAAACTTAAGCCAGAATCAACATACTCCAATTCAAGAAAATGAAACCTAAAAACAACCAATCACGAGCAACCAACCAGGCTTTCCCAAATAAAATGATCACTTAAGCTATAGCCAGTTAAGTAATTTTCTTGCTTTGCTTCCCCTAGCTCCTCTTAGTGCAGTGCTCCTAACCACCTTTGGTTTGGTACAACCCAATTTGAATTGATGTATATTCAAATAAACTTTAAAAAAAAAGTTAATATGCCTCAATTTACCTTTTAGTATCCTCAGTACAGAAATGAAGTCCCCTAAGAAGTCACTTAAAGTTTTCTAATAAAAATGAGAAGTATACAAGACATGAAGTTGGGGCACCTGGGTGGCTCAGTGGATTAAAGCCTCTGCCTTCGGCTCAGGTCATGATCCCAGGGTCCTGGGATCGAGCCCTGCATCAGGCTCCCTGCTTGGCAGGGAGCCTGCTTCCTCCTCTCTCTCTGCCTGCCTCTCTGCCTACTTGTAATCTCGCTCTCTCTGTCAAATAAATAAATAAATAATCTTTTTAAAAAATAAATAAAAATAAAATAAAAGACATGAACTTATTACTCAAGAAAAATCAAATTCCATAGCAAAACTTCAGTTTTAATTTAGATACTACCACAATTTGTCTACAAAGTTTACCTTCTGATTCACAATCAACCAATAATTAAACTTTAACAAATATTGATTGAGTGACTATTGTATATAGGAGAACATTCAAGAGCATTCAAGATTCAAGATTAATCTCTGTAGTCATAAAATTTAACTGAAGCCCCAAAGTTAAAAAGAATAGGCAGTAAGTACCCTCATAACCTAAAAAGAGGAAACAATCATAACAAGGCCAGCCTTACTAAAAGGCTGCTATCAACCAGTATTACCAACCCCTATCACTAGAACAACCTACTTACTCTCACTCAGAGACGTTTACTAGGTACAAAATTTTTAGCCTCAGCAGTGACACAGGAGTAAAAGAAAGCCCACTGAGAACATTCTAAGAAGAAATCAGCATGTTTAAAGAATCGCACATTTAGACTGGTATCTGTTTCTAACCTGGTGAATTTGGAAGGGAGAGAGTAATCAACACATGCCAACTACAGCAAGGAAAGGAAGGGAAGCAGCAATTGGACAAACTACACTCCTAGATATTTACATGAGAAAAGTGTTGTATTTCCTGTAAGCCAAGTGGATGGCATCAAAGGAATGGTGGTTTATGCATGGCCTCTTTGGGTGAGCAGATTCCATAAGAGGCTCCTGCAGGAGTTGAACTTGGGAGCAAGAATTGAAAGGAAGGCTACATGAACAATGCCTGGAAGTACTTACTTCCCATCAGAGAAATGGGTCGATACCCCACAGAAGGCTTCCAAAGAGCCCACAATGCACCCCTGGAGAGACCCAGCATGTGGGTGCCAGGCACACCAGGACACCGTGACAAAATATACCACCAAACACTTACCCCTGCCTGCACTCCTTTTATCTTTCTCCCTTTCTCCCCATCCAACCCCGGAAGGAGCAGTAGCAGCACCAGGATTAGAGATGGAGTGACAGGGCCAGGATGAACAGTGAAATAAAATGCCAGTCTTCCTTCCTCACTCAGGTGCCTATGCCACAAACCAGTCCTAAGCAATAAGAAATGAGCAAGTTTTGGACTAGATGTGAAATGAAAGCTCTAGTGAGTACCAGACTAAGTTTTCTAAAAATCAGTTTTCTTATAATTGAACAATACTAAAATAATAATTAATTAATTAAAAATTGAAGACAGGGCGCCTGGGTGGCTCAGTGGGTTAAAGCCGCTGCCTTCGGCTCAGGTCATGATCCCAGGGTCCTGGGATCGAGTCCCACATCGGGCTCTCTGCTCAGCGGGGAGCCTGCTTCCACCTCTCTCCTCTCTCTCTGCCTGCCTCTCTGCCTACTTGTAATCTCTCTCTCTGTGTCAAATGAATAAATAAAATCTTTAAACAAAAAAAATTAAATAAATAAATAAATAAATAAAAATTGAAAACATTTTTTAAAAGCTATGCAATCTACCCAAGATGGTAAGAGACAAGGAAGGAAAAACATGGTGAATGGCAGTAGTTGAAAGAAACAAAGTCCATTCAATAAACCCATTATTTGTGCAAAACATTTTGCAGGACACAGCAGGAAATAGGAGATAAACATGATATGGCTCGAGTCTGGAAATTTCACAGTCCAGTAAGAAAAGGGAGACATATTCATGAATAACTCCAATACAACAAAGAACATACATGCGCTATGAGATAAAAGCACAGTGCCACTTCACTGCTGAGTCTCTCTATGATTTTGATCCCAACTATCTCTTCTGTCCAAAACTCTAAAGAAAAAAAAACCTATCTTAGGCTGAGAAAAAAAAAATGAGGTGCAAGACAAAATAATCAATTGCTTGTTTATTTGTTATAAAAGACTTTGGTAGAAAGCTTTACAAATTAGGCAAAATTACTTTTAAATTTTAATTATCTTTCATTTAGCCAAGTAAATCTATCTTGGTCACCACCAATGACAGAGTTGTGTGTGAAAGAGAGCTAAATAATATAAGTATTTGAAAGTTAGGGGTGAAAAGCAATATTACTATTATTTACAAATTTAACAACAGTGTGAATACTGACAAAACCTAAGAAAATCAACTGAAAAGAATGATACATCAGTATGAGAGTTTGCTAAAGTAGCTAGATATTTTACAAAATTAGTATTGCCTATGTACTAACAATAAACAGCTGGAAAATACAGTAGTCCCCCTTAACCACAGGGGAGGCATTCCAAGATCCCCAGTGGATGCTTGAAACCACAGACTGCTTAAGAAATAGGTATGTTTTTTCCTGCACTGAGTACCTATGATAAAGTTTAATTGATAAACGAGGCTTAGGAGGAGCTTAACAACTAATATTAAAATAGAATAATTATAACAACATGCTGTAAGAAAAGTTATATGAATGCGTTCTCTCAAAATACCTTGTGGGACTCACACTTGGTGGGCTGACGTAAGACGAAAAAACGCCTACCTGATGAGACGAAGCGAGGGGAATGACGTGGCATCCGGACGCAGAGTTAGGCTACTATTGGCTTTCAGCAGATTCGTCAGAGTCATCTGCCTCCCCCCATGGTTGACAGCGGGCCACCGAAAGTGCGGAAGGCAAAGCTGAAACCATTCCTAAGGGGAGATTACTGTTAAATGGGAAAAAAAGATATCCATGGTACTGATTGAGGAGGTCATGGAGAAGGCGTAACCACTGGTTGACCCTCGAGCTGGACCTGGGCAGTCAGTCTCCTCACCACATCCCCAGCCCTTGGAATGTATGTTCTGCCCACCCTTCCCAGAGTGGGGATCGTTTCCAAGGATGCAGCCTTGAGAGAGGAATGTGTTGCTCAGACCATCTGTACGGTATACGTGACTGAACCCCTGGTTCAGGCCTCTGTATAAACGTTTACGATTCTAGCAGGCGGCTGCAGAGATCTGTTCGTCTTGCCGCCACCCTAAATAAGTCTAGTAAGTAAGTTCCCTGGACATTAAACCTACTACCTACCAAACTGAACTGGTCTACCTCTTTCCTCTGTCTCTCCTTTCCTTCTGTATAGGAGTTTACAAATCAAGGCATACACAAGAACCCAAAGTATAAAATATCTAAGAATCACACTAATAAAAACTGCTGGACCTCTTTTTTTGAAAACTGTATATTTTTATTGAGACAATATTTTAAAAAGCATCAAGCTATATCACGGTTGCTATTTTGTGTGCCATTTAATCTGGAACCAACAGACTTTGTCAGAACAAGATGCTTGACATATGCTAAGACATGATCCAATCAATGGCAGGTGCATAAAACATGCTACTTCACACACATAGGTACCTGCTGCCTGCAGTTCTGCTACAGTATATATCTGAGTAACACAAGAATTCTGTGAAAAACTATTTTTCACAATTCCCATCAAGAAGAAAAAATATATATCATGGTGTGTTTATAATTGTAAGCACTGTATTACTGAATACAATTCTGGCAAGGAAGAACTTCCGCTTTGATTGGGCATTGATGAGAACCAGATTCCCACTTAGACTTTTACATACCTGATGACTGGAAGAATTTCCATAAACTGGCTTCTGGTTCTGCACATTTTAACTCTTCTTTCTCCCTCATTACCCACATATTTCCTAAGGCAGGATCTATAACATGGGTCACACTGACATATGATCACTGGCCTTGCGCCTTCTCATCACCAAATATATATCCATGTAATCGGCTATAGAAGTATCCCTGTAATTCTTTCCTATCCCAGGACTGCTAGGAGTAACTCAACTATGCATGGAAGTTACTCTGAATCTCAATATGTATGACATTAAATTCAAACTAAATGATTTCCCAAATCAACTTCCCTTTAGCCAGGTATCAAAAGTGCCTGAGGAGCAGTGTAATGGAAAGGCAGTCTCAGTCGAACAATGAAGGGATTTGGGATTTTAAACTGATGGAGTTTGAAATATCTTACTGTTGCCTGGTATCATAACTGTTTCTGGATAAGAAAAAACAGTTTTCCTTTCTCTACATAGTCACCTTCTTTTCCTGAGTCCTCCTGCACTTGTAAGAGAAGACAGGGGAATGGTAGTATTTGTCTTGGCCCCATTCTGTTCTTGCTGAGCCAGACTGTTGTTAGGCTCTTGGTTACAATGATTTTTACACCACAGTGTGGATCATTCGATTTTCTTGTGTGGTTCTTCCATCTACTCAATAAAAATAGATCATCTCTTCTCAACGTAGTAAAATTTTAAAAGCTCTGATCTTTTCTTGCCTGCTCGTGGCACCCTCCAATCTGAAATCAAGGAACAGAATACCATTCTGGTTGTCTTCATAGTAACTACTTCTGTTTCTAAAACCAAAATCAAAGCAGACACATCTCCAATTTGGGAGGCTGGACTTCCTCCAGTCCCTCAACTTGTTTCTCCTGTTAAATAGTCCTCGGAGCCTAAAACGGAGAAAAGGAAGGATAGAAACACAAAACTTACCTAGTTAACAAGATTTGGGGCAATGATATTCCCATTTTACTTTCTTTACCCACTACTATTGCTACCCAGGAAATCTCATCCATTTCTATGGTTTCAAACCACCTACATCCCAATGACTCCAAAGTCTATGTTGAAACTTCCTCCTGGTTCAAGATCTGCCTATCCAGTTCCCATAGAACATTGTCTTAAATGTAACTTATTGTCCCTTTCAAATAAATAATTTTGTATGTATTTCCTAAGAACAAAGAAATTCTCTGGTGTAACCAAGAATCAAAACCCAGAAAATAATATTGATTCAATGCTACTATGTAGTCTGCAGAAGTGATTCGTATTTTACCAATCATTCCCAAAATGCTCTTTAGAGGGAAAAAAAAAAATCTCTGACCAGGTATCACACATTACATTTAGCTGCCATGTCTCTTTAGTCTCATTAATCTGAAATAGTTCCTCAGTCTATTTTTTTCTTTACCAGTCTATTTTTAATGAAGCTGTCAAGTTAATTTGAAGAAGCCCTCTCAATTCTGGGGTTTTTTGTTTTGTTTTGCTTTGTTTTAATTTTTTTTTTTTTATTTGACAGGGAGAGAGATCACAAGTAGGCAGATAGGCAGGCAGAGAGAGAGGGGGAAACAGGCCCTCCGCTGAGTGGAGAGCTCAATTCGGGGCTCGATCCCAGGACCCTGAGATCATGACCTGAGGTGAAAGTGGAGGCTTAACCCCCTGAGCCACCCAGGGGTCCCTCAATTTGGTTTTATCCGAGAATTCCTCCTGATTAGATTAAAGCTGTATTATGTTGCAGTATTAACATCGAAGTAGTGTTGTATTCCCTTCAGTGCATCATATTAAGCAGTATACAATGTTTGTCTGCACCATTACTGTGACATTAACTTTCATCACTTGGTTTCTCCACTGTAAATATGCTACTTTTCTTTCGAGATTAGTAAGTGCTTTGTAGAAAGATACTATGAGACTACATAAATATCCTGTTCTTCATCAAACTTTTACCAACTAGTTGTAACATGTATTGATGATTCTTGCAGGAATCAATATTACCATGACATTGAGCAAATGGTGATTTTCTAACTCCACCATTCCTTTTTATGTATCATTTGGCATTCTACTCTGATGAAGTTTTTCCTTTTTCCCATTTGTTTCTGTCAGTGTGGTCTCTTGAATACCTGTTTTATTCAAGGGGTAAAAAGTCATTATGATCATTGAAATGCTCAGATTATCCAAGAAGGAACCATATAATATTTTTATACAATAATAAATCCCCAAAAATGGTATAGTGAGTGAGCCCTCATTAAATGCCCTGTCCAATCCCAGCTTTGGAAGAACTTACTGTGTGGACTGTATATCTGGTGGTTCTTTCTTATATATGTCGACTCAGGTCGTGATCCCAGAGACCCGGGCTCGAGTCCCACATCAGGCTCCCAGCTCCATGGGGAGTCTGTTTCTCCCTCTGACCTCCTCCCCTCTCATGTTCTCTCTCACTCTCTCTCTCTCTCAAATAAATAAATAAAATCTTTAAAAATAAAAAAATAAAAAATAAACCCATAAAACATGTTATTTTTATAATGCCTATTTTACAACTGGGGCAACTCAGTCTTACAGAGGTTAAACAGCCAAGAAATGAGAAAACTGGGGTTTGGACTCAGGTCATCTGCCTCCAGAGATTTTATCCTCTGAGCCATGCTTATGTCTTAGATTCTTAAAGAGTAGACAGAAATTCTACTTGATAGACACTCAAATGGCTACTTCCTCAAACTTCCTTCTTCATGCAGAAGATCAGCCTAGTATAGTACTTGAGAGCACAGGTACTACAGTGAGGCTGCCTAGATTCTAATGCATGTTCTTCCATTTAGGAGTAATATGATTTTACCTTCCACGAGCTTTGGTTTCTTTCCATCTAAAACAGGGTAGTAATAAGAACACTTCACAGAATTGTTTTTAAGAATTGAAAGGGTTCATGCAGGTAGAGCACTTGGCTTGGCAACTTGGCACACAGTAGGCACACAATAAATATGATTTTTTTTTAAAAAAAGTACTAGGATGGTCAAGAAAATCTCTGCTTGTGATTTTTAACTTTAGCCACACCCATGCTATGATCATCTCTTTGATGTAGCTTTAAGTCTTTCTTAAACGAAAAATATTTATTGCTGCCAAATGACTGCTATGATCTGACTTCAGAATTTCTGACACCCTGAAAGCTTCTACGTGAGTGTCTTCAGATATTTTGCACCTAATCCAAATCTGGCTTTCATTATCCATTAAAATCAAAGGCAACTTTAAATCAAAGAATAAAAGAGACTTTTCCTAAGGTTAGTCTCACATTAGCATGTGAGAGAATCTGCATCAGCAAAAATCTTTTTTTTTAATCAACCTAAACCTCTGGCTAAATGAATAAGAGTTGAGTTTGACCTTTAAAATGCTAAAAAATACAGTTCCCAGTATAATTCTTGTTCATCCCCAGACCGAACCATTCTCATAGTAAATTATGGCACTAACAGCTGGCTGCCAATGAAGTCAACTATTAATTGTATGTTCACTGCACTGCCTGATATAAATCAATATGAGTAATGAGCAATTGTCCTCAGTCTATGGATACACAGATCCTACAATGCAAAATAATTTAAGGTTGGCTGTCAGCCTCCTCAGACTAGATGTCATTTGGTCTTTGCTAAAGATACAGCAACAACGAACACACGTTGAAAACCGCCTAATCTGTTTCTGCAGCGAACTTCTAGTCATCCCTATAAAAATGACAAGAGAAATTATTTTTGATAGCGTATTAAAATAAACAACTTCAATGCTTTTAAAAATACCAATGAGCTCTAAAGAATGGGACTCAGGTTGTCACTACTTTCTGATCTCAAACTCTCAAAATTCCGTCCCTGTCCATGTCCTTCTACCTTTCCCACTCCCGCCTTTCTACCAAACCTGCTCTCTATCTTCATAAAGGCCACCAGCCTCCCTGTTTTCCTGCTTCCCATTACTGTCTAGCTTGTCTCTTTACCCTGTTTCAATTCCATGGACACTAAGGGGTAGTGACACTTTCATTTTACAGTTGGCCATTCCCACTCTGAAATTGCTTACACTAGACCACCCCAGTGTTCTTCATCTCTGACTCCTAGATGACAGAGTATTACCAGGGACTGTAAGAACATGATGCTGACAGAGTCTATCATACACCTACCTTGTCTAACTTTGATAGGCCCTTTAAACAGTTCAACACTATTTAAGTGCATGTTTTGCAAAGTGGCTTCTGTAAGGCACTCTCAGAACACGTTGAGGAGTCTTTGGTGTGGGTGGTGGATGCCATAGTCATTTAAGTTTGAAAATCACTGGTTTAAATGAAGCTAAGCTCCTCTCGGCAGAACTTAGTAGAGCCAGGCATACAATGGGGATTTCCAGACAGGGATTACTATATGAACCATTTCTCAAAATTTTTGCCTAAGGAACCACTTTTTCACAATACAACCATATCTCTATATATTATGAAACAAGTTGGAGATATATTAATTCATCTTTTACTAACTCCTAACACAGCTGTTCTGAGCCATGTTAAATCGGTTCTGGTACCAATTTCAATATGGGGGACAAGGGGTAGATGCCACACTAACGAGCAATTCTCAGATACCAGGTGGGTGTCCTACAATTTAACTTAGTTCTGATACTATCTTCTTGGAGATAGCACCAGATTCCATAGACTGAGAGTTCAGTCTGAACAAGACTGCCCACGAACCCGCCAACTTTAGATGCCCGTCGCAAGCCCAGGTTGTTGCCTGCGCTTCTGACCAACTGGCTATAAATCAAAGGTTCGCATGACTTCCTCCTTGTCTTCAACTAATTTGCTAAAGCATTTCACAGAACTCAGAGAAACTATTTACTTGCTAGATCACTGATCTGTTACAAAAGGATGTAACTCAGCAACAGCAGGTGGAAGAAATGCCTAGGGCAAGGTGTGGGTTATGGCCCAGAGCTTCTAAGCCCTTTGCAAGCAAGCAGCTCTCTCAACACCCCCTTGAATTCACCAACCCAAAGCTCTTAGGGCTCCCCTCTTTTGAGTGTTAATAGAAGCTTCCTCATGTAGGCGTGACCAGTTAAGTGATTGGTTATTCAACCTGCAGCCCCTCTCTCCTCCCAGAAGGTTGAGGGTATGAGAGTGAAAGGTCAAACCCTCTAATCACATGGTTGTCCCCACCGGCAGCCAACCCCTTAAGGGCTTTCCAAACATCACTTAATTAACATAACAAAAGACACCTTGTCTCTCTCCACACTTAGGAAATTCCAAAGGTTTTAGGAGTTCTGTGACTGAACAGATTGAAGACCAAATACATTACTTATTATATTAAAACACAATATCACACATGTTCACTTTAAAAACTCTATTTTTTTAAGATTTTTTTTTTATTTTGAGAGAAACACAGTAACAGAGACACTGCGAGAGAGCACAAGCAGGGAAGAGAGGGCGAAGCAGACTCCCCACTGAGCAGGGAGCCCCGCAATCCTGGGGCTCACTCCCAGGACCTCAGGACCAGGACCTGAGCTAAAGGCAGCCATTTAACTGACTGAGCCACCCAGGTGCCCCCTTTTCATTTTTTTAATGTGTTTTTTTTTTAAGATTTTATTTATTTATTTGACAGAGAGAGAAAGAGCTACAGCATGAACACAAGTCAGGGAAGTGGGAGACGGAGAAGCAGGTTTCTTGCTGAGCAGGGAGCCCAACGTGGGGCTTAATCCCACAGCCCTGGGATCGCAACCAGAGCTGAAGGCAGACAAGGCAGACGCCTAACGATTGAGTACCCAGGGATCCCTATAACTTTTTTTTTAAAGTAGTTTCAGGTTCATAGCAAAATTGAGAGGAAGGTACAGAGATTTCCCATATGTCCTCTGCCCACACACATGCATAGCTTCCTTTGTTATCAAAAGTGGTATATTTGTTACGATTGATGAACCTACACATTCTAATTACCCAACATCCATAGTTCTATTACAGTTCACCCCTGGTATTATACATTCTATCCATTTAGACAACTGCATAATGACAGGTATCCATTATTATGTAGTGTTATACAGAATGTTTTCAATGCCCTAAAAATCCCCCGTGCTCTGTCTACTCATCCCTCCCTCCATCTCCACTTCTAGAAACCACTCATCTTTCTACTCTCGCCACAGTTTTATTTTTTTCCACAATGACATAACTGCAACCATCCAGTATATAGCCTTTTCAGAAATATTGACTTCTTTCACTTAGTTATATGCGCTTAAGTTCCCTCCATGTCTTTTCATGGCTTGAGAGCTCATTTTTTGGCACGGAACAATATTCCATTGTCTGGATATACCATAATTCATTTATACTTTCACCTACTAAAAGACATCTTGTTTGCGTCCATGTTTTGGCAATAATGAATAAAGCTGCTATAAACTTCACATGCAGGTTTTTTTGTGAATATAAGTTTTCAACTCCTCTGGACAAATACCAAAGACGTAATTGCTAGATCTTATGGTAAGAGTACATTTAATTTTGTAAGAAACTATCAAACTGTCTTCCAAAGTGGCTGTACCATTTTGCATTCCCACTAACAATGAATTAAGAGTTTCTATTGCTACACGTCTTCATTAGTATTTGGTGTTGTCAGTGTTCTGGATTTTGACCATTCTGATAGATGTGTAATAGTATGTCATTGTCGTTTCAATTTGCATTTCACTGATGATGTATGATGTGAGCATCTTTTCATATGTTTATTACATCTGTACATCTTCTTTAGTGAGTGTCTGTTAAGGATTTTGCCTCATTTTTTAAATTTTTATTATTATTATTATTTGCCCCAGGGGTACAGGTCTGTGAATCATCAGGCTTATACCTTTCACAGCACTCACCATAGCACAAACCCTCCCCAATGCCCATTTTTAAATCAAGTTGTCCATTTTCTTATTATTGAGTTTTAAGAATTCTTTGTATATTTTTTCTTTTTTTAAAGATTATTTTACTGTTTATTTATTTGTCAGAGAGAGAGAGAGAGAGAGCCCAAGCAGGCAGAGAGAGCCCAAGCATGTAGAATGGCAGGCAGAGGCAAAGGGAGAAGTAGGCTCCCCGCAGAGCAAGGAGCCCGATGTGGGACTCAATTCTAGGACCCTGGGATCATGACCTGAGCTGAAGGCAGCTGCTTAACCAACTGAGCCACCCAGGTGTCCCATTGTATATTTTTGATAACGGTCTTTTATCAGATGGATACTTTGCAAGTATTTTCTCCCAGTCTATGACTTATCTTCTCATTCTCTTGACGTTATCTTTCACAGAGCAGAAATTTTTAATTTTAATGGAGTCCAGTTTATCAATTATTTCTTTCATGGATCATGCCTTTGGTGTTGCATCATCATACCCAAAGTCATCTAGGCCTTTTCTAATGCTATCTTCTAGAAGTTCCATAGTTTTGCATTTTACATTTAGGCCTATGATCCATTCTGAGTTAATTTTTGTGAAGGGTGTAAGGTCAGTGTCTGGATTCTTTTTTTTTTTTTTTCCATATGGGTATCCAGTTGTTCTAACATCATTTGTTGAAAAGACTGTCTTTGCTCCATTGTATAGCCCTTGCTCCTTTGTCAAAGATGTTGATTATGTTTATGTGGGTCTATTTCTAAGCTCTATATTTTGTTGTATTGGTCTATTTGTCTATTGTTTTATCAATATCATACCATCCTGATTACAGTAGCTTTCTGGTAAGTTGGTTTTGTTGTTGTTGTAGTTTGTTTTGTTTTTGTTTAGTGGCAGAAAGACAGATTTTATTGAGCCCCTCAACCCTAGTTTTCTTTCTCCTGCACAGTCTTGGTTTCTCAGAGACACCTGTTCTGGCGGGCAGCAATAAGACCCACTTTGTGGCCAGTAGGATCATCTCTGTGGATAGTAGAGGGTTTACCAATGTGCCAGTGGTTGTCCCTTCTGAAATTACACTCCACAGGATTCATAGCCACAGCCCACATGCGTGGCCAGCAGTTCCTTTCAGCCAGCCTTCAGAATGGGCTTATCAGTGCAGCCACCTCAAGCCACCACACCAACCATAGCTCTGTTGGCTGAAGAAAAGACCTTCTTTGAACCAAAAGGGCAGCTTCACTTGGGTTGTCTTAGTCTCAGGGTTGTGAGAGATGACAGTGGTATAGCTTCTGGAGTCTCAGACCAACTTGCCCCAGGAACAAGTCTTCTCCTCCAACAACACACAATGATGCCCTCGGGCATACTGCCCACTGGGAGCACCTTGCATATGTTGAGCTGGTTCTTCTTGCCACAGTAAATGAACTGACTGGTGTGGATGCCCTTGGCGGTAATGAACAGCTCCGTCCACTTCTTAAACCAGTATGGAGCCCAGAAGACTACCTCGATGAGTGGCACACCCCAGCCTGGATCTGGATCATGGATGATGTTCTCTCTTTTTTATTTTTTTTTGTATGATATTCTTCATAATGCCCTTGATGTAGCTTGACCACTCTGCTAAGTCCACAGTGCACAGACAGGCAGAGCTTCATGTGGGTATAGAACATTGGGCTGATACCCTTTCTCTGCCCCAGAATTCTGTGGCTCATGGTGGTAGCCTGCTGACAAGCACAGTTGGAAGACCTCTAGTAAGTTTTGAAGTTAGGTAATATTAGTCCTTTGACTTTCTTCTTCTCCTTCATGTTGTGTTGGTTATTTGGGTTTTTTGCTTCTCCATATAAATGTTAGAGTAAGTCTGTCAATATCCACAAATAACTTGCTGGGAATCTGACTGGAGTTGTGGTGAATCTATAGATCAAGTTGGGTTAAACTGATACCATCACAATATTGAGTCTTACTATCCACAAACATGAAAATGTATCTTCCTTTATTTAGTTCCCTGATTTTCTTCATCAGAGTTTTGTAATTTTCCACATATAAATCTTATACATATTTTGTTAGATTTATATTGATTATTTCATTCTTTGTGTGCTAAAGTAAATGGCATTATGCTTTTAATCTCAAATTCCATTTGTTCATTGCTAGTGTACGGGAAATTCACTTCTGCATATTAACCTTGTATTCTGCAACCTTGCTATAACCACTTATTCCAGTTTTTTTGTCAATTCTTTCAAATTTTCTAAACAGATGATCATGTCATCTATGAAGACAGTATTAGTTCTTCCTTCCCAATCTATGTATCTTTTATTTCCTTTGCTTCTCTTATTGAATTAGCTAGAATTTCCAGTGGTGGGGTGGGGGGGTGCCTGACCAGCTCAGTGGGTTAAGTATCCACCTTCAGCTCAGGTCACAATCTCATTGTCCTAGGATCAGTTGGCACCCACCCACACCCCAACCATCTCGGATCTCAGCCTTCCTGATCAGCAGGGAGTCTGCTTCTCCCTCAGGCCCCTCCCCCCTGCTTGTGCTCTCTCTCTTTCTCAAATAAATAAATAAAATCTTTAAAAAAAAGAAAAGAAGTGGTGGGAGTAAGCATCCTTTCTTTGTACCTGATCTTAATGGGGAAACTTCTAGTTTCTCATTGCTAAGTATGTTGTGAGCTGTAGATTTTTCTGTAGATATTCTTTATCAAATTGAGGAAATTCCTTTCTCTTCCTAAGCTGCTGAGAATTTTTATCATGAATGAGTATTGTATTTTGTCAAATGCTTTTTCTTTCTCCATTGAGGTGATTATTCAGTTTTTCTTTTTTAGTCTCTTGATGTGATAGATTACATTAATTGGTTTTGAATGTTGAATCTGCCTGGTATACCTGGGATTGATCCCACTTGGTTATGCTGTATATCTGTGGTCTTTTTATCTTTGTTTTGCTATTTATAATGTGATCTATCTCTCTAGTTGCTCTTAAAGTTTGGTTTTTGACACTGGTTTTCAAAATTTTATTTTATTTTATTTTATTTTATGAAGATTTTATTTATTTGTCAGAGAGAGAGCGAACAAGCTCAAGCAGGGGGAGCAACAGTCAGAGAGAGAAGCAGGCTCCCTGCTGAGCAAGGAACCTGATGTGAAACTCCATCCCAGGACCCTAGGATCATGACCTGAGCTGAAGGCAGATGCTTAACCAACTGAGCCACTCAGGCATCCCATATTTTATTTTATTTTATTTTATTAAGAGAGAGAGAGTACAGACTGGAGGAGCAGAGAGAGAGGGAGAGAGAACCTGAAACAGACTGTGCTGAGCATGGAGCCCCACACGGGGCTCCATCTCACGACCCTGAGATTGCTACCTGAGCCAAGACCAAGAGTCAGATGATCAACCAACTGTGCCACCCAGGTGCCCTGGTTTTCAGCATTTTAATTATAATATGCCTTGATATTGTTTTCTTAATGTTTATTTTATTTACCATTTGTTGGCTTTGTTATATCTGTGGGTCTGTACATTTTCTCAAATTTGGAAAATTCTTTATCATTATTTCTCAAATTTTTTTTCTGCCCCACTCTCTTCTTGGACTCTAATTACATGCATGTTAGATTTCTTAATATTGTTCCATAACTCACTGAAACTCTATTCAGTATTTTTTTCATATTTTCTTCTCTCTGTTTTTCAACTTGAATATTTAATATTTCTAGGTTCTCAAGGTCACTAATTTTTCATATGCAGATAACACCTAAGCTCCTATTAAACCTATCCTGCAGATTTTTTTGCTTTAAATCTACAGTTGACCATTGAACAATGCAGGGGTTGAGGAGTACCAATCTCCTACAGAGTCGAAAATCCATATGTAAATTTTAACTTCCGAAAAACTTAATTGTAATAGCCTACAGTTGACCAGAAGCCTTACCAACAACACAGTCGAATAACACGTTCTGTACATCATATGTATTGTATACTGTATTCTTACAATAAAGTGGCTAGAGAAAAGAAAATGTTATTAAAAAATGGTAAGGAAGAGAAAGCACATTTTCAGTACTCTACTGAATTTATTGAAAAAAATCCATATGTATATGGATCCATGCAGTTCAAAACCTTGTTTTTCAAGGGCTAACATATTTTTAATGTACAAAAGTTCCATTTTGTTTTTTATATATTCCATTTCTGTCCTCATTGTGTTCATGTTTTTTAATTAAATTCTTAAAAAATATTTATACTAGCTATGTTAAGGTCCTTGTCTGCTAGTTTTATTATCTCTATCATTTCTGGCTCTGCTTCCGTTGATTGATCTTCTAGTCATGGTTATGGTCACACATGGTTTTTGACATATCTAGTAATTTCGATGCTGGACATTATGAGTACTATACTGTTAAGTGCTGGATGATATTATTTTTGAAATTTGTCTTAATAATCAGAAATTATAGCTTACTCCTTTTAATATTTTTTTGCTTAAATTCCATTAAGGCAGGTTTAGGAACTTTACTCTCAGGCTAATTTAGCCTTGTTATTGAGGCATGACCTTTCTGAGGTTTCTATTAATTGCCCCAAGTGTTCAATGAGATCTCTCTAATCTGGCTAGAAGGAATTTGGTCATCTTTCTGCCCTGTGTGAGCTATTGAATTTTTTAATCTTATGACACATGTTCTTTTCCTAGCTTCATAAACCAATGCACTGATAGGTATTCATTCAAAGACTTTAGGAGCCCCCTGTGCAGGTTCATGAATCTCTCTTGCTCTGCATAGCTTTTTCTTCTCTGGTACTGTTTTCAAATTCAAGCTGCTTCAGCCCCCCAATCTCTATCTCCTCAAATCAATGAGTGTCATGTGCTATGCTTGAGTTCCTTTTCCCTCTGCCACTGTTTGAAAACTGTCTCTAGAGACAGAGCATTCATAAGGCTCATATTTTTCTAAGGGATCACTGTCCTGGATTGCCTGCTGTCTCAATTTTGCAATTTTTTTAACTGTTTATGGTGGGAGAGCAAGTTCCATACCATGGCAGGTCTTATCATGACCAGAGCACATGTATAAAAGTTTTTGCTCTATTTAATTTGAATAACTAGGTCCTTTCATTGACTGGTATATCTTTTCCAAAATGTTTAATATTCTTAATACATCTGTAGATAAATATGTGCATAAAAGAAAGAAGCATTTAAAAACAAAGATCTGTACAAGCTCGTGGATTTAATATGGTTTTCCTATCACAGTCATGAGTGCAAAAAGCGGGTCATGGCAATTTTTATAACAGTATCCTCTCTTGACTGCAAAGGAAAGTTATTGGCTCTCCTTACCTGGAGATTCAAAAACTCCGAACTCTAATCGCCTTTCTTAGTTACTGATTAGCTTTCTGTGTCCATTTTATTGGCTAACAGGGACTGAGGGAACTAAAATTGATGTTTAAAGGTATATACACATAAGGAGATGGGAATTTCAGAATTACTTAATATGGAGTTAAGCCTCTAACATTTGCTTTCACTTGGGTCAAGCAGGTAACCTAGAAGGTTGAGGGGACAAGGTGGGGACAGAGGCAAACTGTGTAACACATGGCCCATCTGAAGAGTTCCAACAGAACACATGTGAGTGGGGGGAAGAGGAGAGGGACAAAGGGAGATGGAGACAGAGAATCTCAAGTAGACTCCCCAGTGGTGTGGAGCCCAATGTGGGGCTCAATCCTACAACCCTGAGACCATGGCCTGGGCCGAAATCAAGAGTCAGATGCTTAACTGAGCCACCCAGGCATCCCATACCCTGGACTTTTAAAGATAATGAAAATGGTGGGCCTTTTATTCTTAGTTCCCCTACCTTATAAGGAAAAGAAACAAAAATTTTAAAAATCAAAGCAGTGTAATATAACTTCCTATATTTAACCCAACTGTCTCTTCTTTCACTTAGTGGATTTAAGTTTCCTTACCCAATTTTCACTGCTCAAGAAACTGGCCCACCTGTATCCTGCCACTTGCCTTTTCTAAGCCTGTTTCATCAATTAAAGGAGGAATGTGAATTATCTCTGAGATTCTGTCATTCAGTCAAATTCTATAAAATTGCAACCTAAGGCAAAATCTGATTTGGATTTCCAAAAATATCAGTTTATACTGGAAATCGTTCACTAAAAGGGCTGTACCTCTTCTAGAGAAAAAGCACTTTCAAATAACATTTGTGTATAAAATTTAATGTAGTTTTTAAACAGATATAAAATGATAGGATCACAATACTATGTTAAGAAAATTTCCAAATATACATAAAAGATACCGGGCAGAGTGTCACTACCCACTTCATGGACCTACAAGTCATTGTGAGCCTTTCCAGGATTCTACTGCAGTCAAGAGTATAAAAATATTAAACATCAACCCAAGAAGCAGGGCAAATAAAATTAAGAAGCAGCAGCTTACTTTCATACAAAATTATAACTTATGCACAAAATTCTGGTCCCCACAGCACAGAAAAGCAAGCCTTGGAGAAAGACTATTCCAATAATAATGAACGGGATGGCTGAGGCCATAGTCTCTGAGGTTAAACTTTTTTAAAGTAAGACTGTTTCGTTTTAGTGACAAAGGGTGAAGGGGATACAATCAAAGTTATTATCGTTTTAAATGGAAAGGACAGTTTAAACATGAACTCATTAATCAAACCCTAGAACACCCGAGTACCAATTGAAATTGGAAAGAGGTTTTTATAGAGCAAAGGAAGGAAGATCGCTAACATGGAAATTCTTACTTTCAAGAAATGAGACCGGCTGGGGGAAATGTGTGTGTGTGCATGTGTGTGTAATTTCAACTGGCGATAAGTTAAGATTTAATTTAGTGAAGATGTACCTGTTATTGTGTCCAGAACAATACTAGATATGACAGAAATATTTAAAACATGGACCTTCTCTTCAAGATTTATAATCTGTCTGAAAGAAGTGTACATTCGTGGATTAACAATTCAGAGTAGGCTGCTAAAAGAACAGAGTTATGTTGGGGTATAACTCTAACCTCCTATACTTTTTCGATGGCACCATTAGAGATGAAAATCTGAGAAGCAGATGATGTTTGACCCTATGATAGTGTTCCTTATGTCACACATTCTTAATGAAAACTATAAAGAATATAAACTATAATTTTCTGTTCACCTACAACTCTTCATTTCATGAGTTGAAAAAATAACCTACCAGAAAATAGGAAACATTAGCAAAATCACAAAAAGTCATAGAAACTGAGCACATACCTAGGCCCTAAAGTGATATGAAACAGACCAAAAGTGTGCACATACAGTCGGTTTCCCTGGAGGGCCAACATTGTAATGTTGGCTTGGGAAGGCAGTTAACTTCATGATGAAGAATATGGATCATGGAGTCAGCCCTCCAGGGTTCGGATCTTAGCTTCAGCGTGGAAAAGTTGTTAAGCCTTCATGACTCTCAATTTCCTCATCCGTAAAATGAGGATGGATATTGGGTCAACCTTACAGAGTGGCTCTAAAGATGAAATCAGATAATCCATGTAAAGAACTCAACAAGGGGGGCGCCTGGGTGGCTCAGTGGGTTAAAGCCGCTGCCTTCGGCTCAGGTCATGATCCCAGGGTCCTGGGATCGAGGCCCACATCGGGCTCTCTGCTCAGCAGGGAGCCTGCTTCCTCCTCTCTCCTCTCTCTCTGCCTGCCTCTCTGCCTACTTGTAATCTCTCTCTGTGTGTCAAATGAATAAATAAAATCTTTAAAAAAAAAAAAAAGAACTCAACAAGGGAACACAAGCAGGGGGAGTGGGAGAGGGAAACGCAGGCTTCCCACTGAGCAGGGAGCCCCATGCGGGCCAATCCAAGGACCCTGGGACCATGAGGCGAAGGCAGACGCTTAATGACTGAGCCACCCAGGCACCCCTTGGTGTATGTTTTAAAAGCAGGTGAGAGAACATATGTCTAGGGTGATCCTTCATGTTTTAATTGGTGTGCTTAAATATACAAGGAGAGGGTGTGACAGGCTACACACTAAACAGTTCTCAGTGGTGATCCCTGGGGCATGAAAATAAGTTTCTCACGATAAACGCAGAATATCCTTACAATTAAAAATAATAAAAAGAGGAGATAAAAACTGACCCTTTCCCTTTACATTTCCATGTAAATTCCAAACACTTGTTTCTCCTCCACTTTAACTGAGCTCACTAATAATGCCGCAGATCAAGTAAAATAATTTCTTCTCCTTTATAGCACCTTTCTCACAGAGTCTTACAGATATTTCCTTATGAATCATCTCTAAGTCCTTCCTCCACACTTCCCTAGATTCTACACTTAAGGTTCTGAAGGCTCTGTCCTCGTGGTCCCAAAAGCAGCAAGAGCTTCTCAGCTCTTCAAACCCCACTATCCCACACTATGGACTCAACACCATCATTTTTATCAAGTAAGCTGGGTCTCATCTATGTTTTTTTACCCAAGGAAGGAAAATAAAACCTCGGGAAACCTGCCAGTTTAAAGAAAACCGTCATGCTGCAGCCGAGCATAACTGCACAAACCATGTTTGCAGCAGTAGATCGGATTAGCTGTATATTGTACGATAAATGAGTTAGAAATCCAAGCAGTAGGTGCGCTGATATTTTGTTGTAAAATTCATGTGTCAAGAAGTATTTGACAAGCAGTATTTCCATACTTAAATTGAGCAATGGATTGAAGCCTGAAAAAAAGCAAAGGGAATCTATTCTGCAGTTGTCTCTTAAATCGTGTTACCCACTGATAGTTTTTTCCCATGGAAAAAGTGATCTGTCCAATATAGAGAGACTGCAGACCAAGAAAACAGGCTTTAATTAAATCAGTTGTATCACATTATATCATGTGAACAATGTGCGTCCGCAGCAATCTTTCTATGCAAAAATTAAATAAAGCATATTTATAATTCAAATGTATATAAACACGGTTGGGCTATCTCATACATTGCCTGTTGTCTGTTCAAAAAAACCTCTAAATTCTAACTATAACGGATTCTTGGCTGGGGTGAGGGATATCAAACAGATTTTATAACATATTTAAATTTCATCGGATTTCTACACAGCCTTTTCAGATAAGCTAGAAAAAGTCCAGAAACAGCGATCTTTTGTCAGTACCAACCCCTACCCTGATAATCTACTCTTATGGTTTGAATAATACATTTCTCATTGTGCCTTGGTATCTCCCATCTTTACCCACACGAAGCCTAGATGACTTCGCATTTTTTGAAAGTACCACAAAAACATAACATATAAATCAAAAGCAATGTAACCGTTAGCAAAGAAGAGTTGGTCACCTTGAGTAACTTTCCTAGCCGCCTAATAAGGTCAGGAGTAAGATCCATTTTTCAATGTGTTAGCAGTATGTGATTGTTGTTACTATGAGAGATTTTTCACTTAAAAATGCATGATTCATCTTCAGAAAAATCTTCTTATTCAAATCTTTCAAAGAGCTGAGCAAACATACATTATTCTATACATTATATGTGGGAGTTCTTTGAAAAGCCAAAAGTGCTACATAAATTTTTTAAGTTATCAATATTCCAAGTGTTTAACTTCTGAAATATGTTAGATGCTGAGCTAAATTGGCTTTTTGAGTTTTCGAGTAACTAATAGGTGGGCTCCTGTGTTCTATCTAGTACTTGAACATGTTCACAAATACTTCCCTCGACACTTAATCTACTATGAGAGATTAAGGAACTGGGTTTATGTAATTGTGTAATGTCCCTTTAGGGCATGTAATTAGTAAAAATGGGTTACAAAGAAGCCAAAAGTCACAACCATAGGAAGAAAATACAGCAAACAACGGAAATGAACTATATGTTTTAATCCTCCAAGTTCCATTTCTCATGTCAAATAAATATTTAAATAACAGCAACTGAGCTTTTTAAACAGCACAAAATCTGGATAATAAAGATACCATCCAATCAGTCAAGATAATGCTAACTGACTTAACATTTAATATATGAAATCTCAATGGCTTATCACAAAGGATATTTCTTTCTCATTTAAGGGTCAGGGAGGAAGGGAGAGCAGAAATTCCATGGAGTCATTCAGGGCCCCAGGCTGACGAAGGCTGTCATCTTCCACTATTAGCTGTCAGCGCTGCCCCAAGGATAAACATTTGGCCAGTAGTTGGAGCAAGAGGGAGTTGGACCATCACAGAGAAAGTGCTTCTGTGTCACTCCTACCAGTGATAGGCATCACTTCCGCCCACATTCCACTGGCCTCAACTCAGTGCTGTGTTCACATCTAAATGCAAGGTAGGCTGGAAAACGTGGTCTATCTGTGTGCTGAAGAGGGAAGAAAACTGATTTGGTAGACTACAAGCCAGTTTCAGCCAAACTACAAATGCTCTCTTAACACCCATTCAAAAGAAAAAAGAAAGGAAACAAACATCAAGAACAATAAAAAGAGAGAAAGAGATGTTTTTTTCTAGTGGGGCAATTTAGTGTCTGGCTTTTCCAGAACTTCCATTTTTCCAAGCCATTAAGCCCCCATGTTTATTCTTCTATTGGGCTGTATGTCCATTCATATGGCATTCAATAATACAAGAATCATAAAATACGGAAATAAAGGGCAGAGCAGAAAACTTATGCAATTTAGTGCTCGGAAGTTTGTGGGCCAACTCGATTTGCTAATCTACAGTCTGTGTTTCTGGAGAGGAGAAGAAGGGGGAGTTCACAATCCACAAACCAATTTGTGTTGTTTCTGCAACACTGCAAAAGTGCGACTCATGAATATGCTAATGAAATTGCAATGAGAGTTTTGGCACTATTTCATCACCTCAACTAGATTAGAGAGTAATAACACTATGGGTTTACATGTCTTCAGAAACTGCTGTGGTAGTAGAAAAAAATAGGATCTGTGATATTTATAATGCAACAAAAATTATAACCATGCTACAATAAAATGATAATTATTTCATATGTAAGTATAGTTTGCAGCACACACACACACTCACACACACACACACACACAGAATAGTTCACCATTAAAGTCATTCACTGCTTTTCATGTTTCTGCTTCCTGTTGTTACTGTGAGTCTATATTTGTGAATGGGTTCACATATTACTATGCCTTCTTCCAAAGACAGAAAAGAGATAAAAAATGGAAATACTGGTGGAAAAAATTTTATTGGCGAGGCAGGAATCTCCTCTTTATAAGCATTTGGCACCTTTTTTTTATCATTAATTAGGGTTCTAACGGCAGAAGGACTAAGAAAAAGCTACTTTTACCTTTTTATTCCAACTTCTTACATAATAGTCAAACTATATCCTGGGACTCTAAAACTATTCCACAATTCAAGCTTAGTTAACAGTTTATGAATGCACTGTTTAAAAGTAGTGACTTATTCGACAGGTAGGAAACTATATAGAGACAAAATGCTTAAAGATTAAGTGAAAAATCTCCAACAGCTTCATTAGGCAACCCAAGCCACAAAAAGGCATCTGAGCATTTTTTCCACACGGCATTCAGAATGCCTTAAAATAGAATCATTCATCTGAGCTGACCCCCAGGAATATCAGAAATCATTCTCAGCTTTCAACTTCTCAGTAGATGTTCTCATTAGTAGCTACAAGAAGTAAGAGAAAATATACGGAATAAAAACCCATAGGCAGGGGTGGCTCAGTCGTTAAGTGTCTGCTTTCAGCTCAGGTTATGATCCCAGGGTCCTGGGACAGAGCCCCACATCAGGCTCCCTGCTCAGCGGGAAGCCTGTTTTTCCTTCTCCCCTCCCCCTATTTGTGTTCCCTCTTTCACTGTCTCTCTCTCTCTCTGGCAAATAAATAAATAAAATCTTTAAAACAAAACAAAACATAGGCTCCAGGATTTGGAATCCTCTCTGATCCCTAAAAGATGAAAATGTGGCCGGTTCCATAAATTGAGGGGAAGCTGCTGATTTTCTCACCATGTTTCACAGGCACTTTATAAAAGAAAAGATACTAGGATTTCTTTTGTATTTGTTTAATCAAGAGAGAAAAATTTTTTTCAGACTAGTGAGTAACAACCTATATTTAAGAGACATGCAGGTCCTAAATACTTTTATACACATTATCTCAAATAATGCCATCCATCCATCAGTATGAAGCTAGGCGTCCACCATTTATGATGTCAAATATCCCAAAGTGATGAAATTGCAAGGCTATTTATAGAGACCCTCTGTCCTTCTGGTGTGGCCACTCAGTTTATATTTTTAAAACAATAAAAAGGTTTTGACTAACTCCAGTGACATTTTCAGAATATCCCTGACCCAGAATCCCTTCATTTTGAGGGCAATTAGGTGCTATTAAATAAAGAAAATGATTTTGCTTATAGAGAAGTTTGTCGGGATACAAGAAATGGAAATAATTGACTCTAACTGTACATAAGTAGCACTGTACACATTTGGGCTTTTATGTACTTATATTTGTATATGTATGGATGGACATATATACATATACACATACAATCGTAGAGAAAAAAGAAACAGCCAATTTGGAAATTATCTTTGAGTTGGTATTCATTGTGAGTTCTGTGTTTACTTTGATTACAAACACACACCTAATTGCCTTTGGTGATACAGTGTCATAAATTAGTTCTAGGTTGGGAATTAGCAGAATCAAGTTGTAGCTCAAAGTCTTCTAATTTGATCAAGAATGACTTAGTAATATCAAAGATCTCTTCCAACTCTAAAATTCTGATCTCTGCTTTTGCTATTCATATGGAGAACTGGCCCCTATGGTCCTAAACACACCTCTGCATTTCCTTGGATCTCATTTGGCACAACTCTAAAACCATTTTATATGTGCTTTATCTCACAGGGATAATCCAAGGACTTAAGTGTTTCTGCTACACTTGTCAATCTGAAATATTTGAGTAATTATTAGATTAATTTGGAAGCTTATAATATGAACAAAATATTAGGAAGAAAAAAACACAGAGCACCAGAAAGGATCATTTATATAGAGATTAATTGTTCCTTGTTACTGTTTAGTCTCTTTTCAGACCCATTTCATTTGACCAAAACCTTGCATGGCTTGGTATCAAAAATGCCTTCAAGAAATAAAGATTGAAAATTAAAACTATGAAACTACTTAAGGTGAAAGAGTCATGTAGGGTAGAAAGCAATGTAGAAAAATGCAGGTATATAAATCAGTAGGATTTCTTAAATTTATATGCTTGCAAAGGAAACTAAAGGATTTCCTTAAAAAGTCAAGAACTTTTAGTTCTAGCTGGATCATAAATAAGTAGCAGATATTTATTCTAATTAAGTTAACACTTTCTGAAAAGCAGAGAATATGAATGTGGTTTGATTTAATAGAACCAACTAGAATATTTTTACCATGTTATGGTTCTTAGACTCTTTGGGTGCTGAACCTCTTTGAGAATATAACGAAAGCTAATGGACCCTCTCTCCAAAAAAACACACAGGCTTGCAATTTTGCATATAAATTCAGGACCCTACTGGGCCATGGACCACAGGTTAATAACTCCTGATTTACAATGTTACAGCCCTGTTTATAAAGTACCAGGGTTCTTGGATCAGAAGAGTCTGAATTTGTAGGGTTATTTACATAAATTTGCATACTCTTCAATCTGCTCTACCTCTATGTTTATAAAATAAATTATTTAGTCTAACCTACTACAATAGTATTCAAATTCAATATCAGCGACATGATATACATAAAATCCTTTAGCAGATTTTTAAACCAATCCATTTAATCACATCTCACAACCATACCTAGCTAGCATAGCTAGAAACACCCAGCTGAAATGAAGATTGCTTCATGGGTTCTCATACAGTGAGGCCAGGCATAATCTGGCTTGGTCTTACCACAAAAACGTCACCCCTTCCTGATGTTGCCTGTATCCTATGCAGCCCTAGAATGTGATGAAACTGCCTTTGGTAGTTTATTTACTAGCCATCAAAGCTATTCTTTCATTACCTTCAGAATGTAATGGTTATTTTATGAAGACTCATTAAATTTAATGAGATACAGCCATGTTTATTGCTATCCTATAAAACTGGGCGGGGGGTGGGGTGGGGAGACCTGTCTTCAAACTGACTCTTGCTTCTGTGGAGTACCAAAAATAAAATGTCAGCCATTGCACTGTACTCAGAGGAAGGCGCTTCAGGATTCAGAAGTCACTCCCAAGAGTTGAAGTTGATTAGGATCATAATAATCATTGTTGTTCTTGTTATAACCTGGCCTTATTGACAAGAACAGCAAACTTATTTACCTCAGGAGTAAAAATATAAATAATCCAATTAGAAAATAGACAGTGGATCTGAATAGACATTTTTCCAAATAAGACATACAAAGGAATATGAAAAGGTGGTCAACATCACTAGTCATCAGGGAAATGCAAATCAAAATCACAATGAGCTAACACCTCATACCTATTAGAATGACTATCATCAAAAAGGCAAAAGAGAACAAGTGTTGGTAAAGATATAGAGAAAAGGGGACACTTGTGCACTGTTGGTTGGAATGTAAATTGGTGCAACCACTATGGAAAACAGTTTGGAGGTACCTCAAAAAATTAAAAATAGAGCTACCATATGATCCAGCAATTTCACTTCTAGGTATATATCCAAAGGAAATTAAAATAAGATCTCAAACAGTACCTGTATTCCTGTGTTCACTATAGCATTATTCATGATAGCAAAAACATGGAAGCAACATAAGTATCCATCAATGGATGAATGAATAAAGAAAAGTTACATGTGTCATAAATTGTATCTGTAAATATATATTTATAGATATATGAATGTGAAATATTTTTACTTTATAATAGAATATTAGCCATAAAAAAGAAGGAAATCCTGCCATTCACAATAACATACATGGACCTGGAAGGCATTATGCTAAATAAAATAAGTTAAATAGAGAAAGACAGTTACTATATGATCTCACTTTTAAGTGGAATCTAAAAAAGCTGAACTCATAGAAACAAAGAGTAAATTGGTGGTTGCCAAGGGCTGGGTAGTGGGGAAACAGAGAGATATTGTTTGAATGGTACAAATTTTCAGTTGTAGGATGAATAAATTCTGGGGATCTAATGTACAGCATTGTGACTATAGTTAACTATACTGCGTTATATACTCAAAAGTTGCTAAGACAGTAAATCTTAAATGTTCTCACCATTACAACAAAAAATGTTAATTATGTATGGTGAAGGATATGCTAATCAATCTTATTATATGTATATGAAATCATCACATCATATACCTTAAACTTACATAATGTTATGTGTCAACTATATCTCAATAATAAAGGTGGAGAAAAATTAGTAATAGTGGTAGTATCAATACTAATAACAGCTACCAGAGCACCTGGGTGGCTCAGTCAGTTAAGCATTTGCCTTCGTCTCAGGTCATGATCCCAGGTTCCTGGGATCAAGGCCCACATCGGGCTCCCTGCTCAGTGGTGGATGAGTCTGTTTCTCTCTCTGCCTCTGTCTGCTGCTCTCCCTGCTTGTGCCCTTTCTCTCTGACAAATAAATAAAATCTTTAAAAATAATAATAATAATAATAACAGCTACCAATTTCTTACAAAGTAAGCATCCTTACTTTGTACCAAACATTATTGCAGGCACATTACATATTATCTCACTTAAGTTAGTTATGCCATTAGTCATAAAGCAAGATGTTGTGACATTTTCAGATGCAATCTGGAGCCTCAGTCCAGTCTAAAAATTGTAAGTTGGGACACGATGACTCATAAGAGCCCCCAAAGGAAAGGCAAAAGGGTAGACCCAGATCTCAAAGTAGAACCAGGAGAAAACCTAAGAAGAGAATCCAGATTCACTCTTCGGTACAAGTTCTGCCTTGTAATTTTATGGGACATCTTGTCTTAGAGCTCACCTAAACCAAGGGCAAACAGTCTGCCAGTAGTGGCCAAGAGCTGAGAAGTACTAACCAAGACCCACTTAAATGGAGTTTGAACACATGGAATTTGGAAATAGGATTTGCTGCGTCTGTGGCCCATCATGATGGAGATGAAATATTTTAGCTGTCAGTAACGATTGAGACCACAAATTTTATATGCCAGCCCTTAGAGCAGATTTCAGATTTTGTCATATTTAATATACAAGAATTAAGTTCTATGTTAGAAATCAAGATAATTCCAGAATCTGAGTGATGGGTATATTTATTGCATTACCTGAATTTTGTCATTCATCAAGGAAAAAAGAAAACTCTATGCTGGGCCCCGAAATTAAGTTATATATAACTGCCCGATCTTGTCTCCTCTTAAGTTTTCTTTACTTTTAACCCTGTCCCAGAGAGTGTCCAACTTCAGAGGCACTAAAAGAAGGTGAAGGCTGTTTGGAAAGCAGAACAGGAAATTTCCATGGCTCTGAGCCCAAATTCATCCCACTAAAAAATCTTCAATGGTGTGTAATGAATATTGAGCATTTGAAAATCTAAATATTTCTCTTTTCTAACTATATCCAAATATATTTCTAATTAATTCTAAATATAGGCTTATGAGCAGATTTTCCCTGCAATTTGTGACCTACAAGTGTCCCAGAAAGTTGCATTTCAGAGGCCAGGTAGAAAAATAGTCTGGATGAAGAAAGACTAGAACAAAATGTGTATTTTTCCCTTCAAAAGATTCCGTCCAGCCGATATGGGGAAAGCAGGTTAATAAGCAGATGAGACAAACAGAAAACAATACAGTGCTGACATATGGAGTCTGAATAACAAACCCTCCCAACTACCAGGAAAAGTAACTCTGAAGTAGGCTGCTTATCTGAAACTTTCTGAATTACATTGAAAGTTATCTTAATTTTTTTTGTTTTGGGGGCACCCATGTGAGCTAATCTGATATCATTAACAATCTAGAAAAAAAATTAACAGTCTGCCAGTCCATTTATTACGGAAGAAGTTTCTGAGAGTGACAGAGTCCCATGAGAAACTGTCCCTTGGCAAGTACACATCTTTTTTCTTCAGGAGCCACAAGGAATTGTTAAGCAAATTCCTTTACCATGGAAGTAAAGGGCTTCCTGCGATCCGCTCTTACATCTCACTTAGTTACCTCAAAGAACTTCCTAACTGCAGAGATAGGCAGGCCATTTACATTTGGTGGTGTTGATCATCATACTCACTATGGAATAGTTGTTGCTTTGGGTTTGTTTGTTTGTTTGTTTTTTAAGATTTATTTATTTATTTGAGAGAGGGTGCGAGGGTGTGAATTGGGGGAGGAAAAGAAGGAGAGAATGTTCAAACAGACTCCCCACTGAGCGCAGAGCCCCACACGGGGCTCAGTCTCCCCACCCATGAGATCATGACCTGAGCTGACCAGGAGACTGAGTCTCAACCGACTGAGCCACCCAGGCACCCCAACACTATGGGACAGTTTTAATTAAACAACACTGTTTATCATCCTACTCAATACTTGTTTATTAAAGTGTTGTCTGAGTTAAGTACAAAAGCTTATTTTTCTTAGAACCGAAGTAGCTATATACATTTCTTAGGCCTTCTCCTTCTATCATGTTAAACTATAGGAAAGCCACCAGCTGCCAATTAAGATAAGAAAGAGCCTAAAATGATGAGAAAGAGCTTGCAAATGAAAGCATTTTAAATGAGGTGTAATGTGTTCATGAAGGCAGCATAAGGCATTTTAACTGCTTTGGAGCCTGAATTTGATTCCAGATTAATACCTCTGTTAATCTCCTTCAAATAAG
Organism: Ailurus styani; assembly: GCA_002007465.1. Taxonomy (NCBI): domain Eukaryota; kingdom Metazoa; phylum Chordata; class Mammalia; order Carnivora; family Ailuridae; genus Ailurus; species Ailurus styani. The sequence goes on from LNAC01000361.1 coordinate 466,277, forward strand.
TAACATCTCTGAGGCTCAGTATCCTCATCTATAAAATGAGGGTCATAGGGCGCCTGGGTGGCTCAGTAGGTTAAAGCCTCTGCCTCTGGCTCAGGTCATGATCTCAGGGTCCTGGGATCGAGGCCCGCATTCGCATTGGGCTCCCTGCTCGGCGGGGAGCCTGCTTCCTCCTCTCTTTGCCTGCCTCTCTGCCTACTTGTGATCTCTCTCTCTCTGTCAAATAAATAAATAAAATCTTTAAAAAAATGGGGGTTATAATAATAATACCTACCTCATAAGGTTATTGACAGGATTACACGAGATGATGTAAAGTATGTGAAGATGTGTACAGTATGTTACTTAGTGCCCGGTATGTAGTGAGCGCTCAATAAATAACAAATATTGCTAAAATTTGGGAAAAGAAAACTTAAAAATTATATTTACAAAAAGTTACTCTTACCATACTAAGAAATGAGCTAGAATCTCTAAGGAAACCTTAAAAGGTAAGGTAAGCTTGTCTATGCTTATTTAGATGAAGTTGAGTAAAAGTCTATTCCTGTTTTAATGCAGTGATCTAATTAACCTTTTGCCAGTATTAAAATGACCTTGAGTTGGTCTTGTGACCTCGAATGCTTCATGTTGTTGACTTTAAACAGGCTTTTTTGGGATGGTCAGAAATAGCATCTGGTGAAATGGGCAAAAGGTCAAATTCATTTACTTTGTAATAAATAGCAAATATATTTTGCATTAGCTGCTCACAAATAGGAAGAAATGCATAAAATTCATTCATCAAAGCAAGTAAGATATTATATAAGAAATTTAGAAATAAATCAAAAAATTCCAAAAAGGATCCAACATTGATTTTTGGTCTCATGCCACTTATTTTATACCAGGAAGTGATTAAATTACTCATTTTTATAAACTAAAGAAATACATTTCCAGCTAACATTAAAATGAAGTAAAGATGCATCTAATTAAACAACACTGATTTATCATCATAAACATTCCTGTCTCAGGCAGAGAAATCACTGAGCTATGATGAAAGGGAAAAGATAAATGTAGCTTGTGAAAATGTCAGAACTGTAGAACTATATGATTTCTAAAACTCTTTCTTGTTTTACAAATGTTTATGCTTCAAAAACCAAAACTCTAGTGGCATCCTCCATGTTATCCACAAGCTTTAGGGTGAATGACTCAAAAATAGCCTCTTTGATCAATAGAACCACGTTGGGAAAATTAGTTTCAAAAGAGAACCCCAACCATGAATAATATTACATACATTGCTTAACCAAACCCAGTAAATACAACCACATCTGATTTTTGTACCTCTTGTTGAAATCTGGGTGGGTTTTGTTTCCCCACACTATTAGCAGAGCAGGTTTCTTTCTACTTGTAAAACTCTGAGTTGCGTTTCATCGTATGTAATAATCGTAATTACTCTTGATACAGCACAAGTAGCCATATCTTTTTATTTACAAATTCCATTCATCACCTTAATGTCCATTTACATTTCAAAAGGACACCAAAAGGAGGACATGAAAGCATTCAAATATACTGTTAATACATGTGCAGTCTAGAGTCTTTTTCAAAATGAAATCAAGTTCAAACGCCTGCCTGTCCAGCATTGTTAAGAAAGATTTGTAAAGAAAACATCACCTTATTGGAAATATATCCAGCTTCTCCCTCTGCCCTGTAATAATTGTTAAGCTACTTAGTCAATATCTGGCATCTGTGCATAGTTACTCACATTATGCGGAAGCACTTTATGCCTCCAGTGATCATGTAGGGCCATCAGTCGCCTTGTATTCCTCTAAGCTCCAATGTTAAGCTCAGCAGCAGGCTCATTCAGTTATCATTTATATCAGTTATTGGTTACAAACTGATCATTCCAACCCCTCCATTATTAATTTTTGTATTGCCCCTCAGATCATGCCCCATTTTTCAAGTGGTGTTTCAGAGCCTAAATCGTTTCTTCCTGCAAAAAAAATCTAGACATAAATGCCAACTATTTGTAGTGCATTATCATTTGTAATGTTCTAATTATTTTACATAATCAATAACATCAAGTCCCTTTTCTTGGGGACTTTCTGTTTATTTACATTTTATTCTACACACGTCAGTTTCCATCAAGAGCAAAACCGATTTTCTTGTCCTGCATCTGCTCTCAAGACAACCTTAATTCACCATAAATCTATTTGTGTTCACGATGTAGTTAGACCCAGTTGGCTATGTTGATACAATCGTGGGGCCAAACATGTCTTGCTCTGCAAAACAAGACTTAAATGTAACTCAAAACGTTACTCTAATGATGACCACCGAGAGCAGAGGTGGTGTTTTATTTCATTGTTGTTATTTTGCAGAGGTCTCTGTTTATGATGTGATGCATTTGGGCCTAAGCACATTAGCTGCATTATTCATTGGGTACATTTGTCAGAACATGCATGTGTATAAAGAACTAATGATCCATATTAAATTAATGGCGCTATAAAAAAGAAAAATACTCCATACAAGCAGCTATGTCAGAAACTACAGACTTTGATAAACCATTGAAAGGACCTAATCAGATGAAGCATTGGACTGTTCTGTCTCCAAAATTACATTTCTAGAAATGTACTTGTACACAATGTTGGTTTTATTAAAACAAATTAATTCAGTCATTAAGGAATCATAAGGCAAGTGTCTCATAAGTCAGGACCTCCAGTGTAACAAATTGATTAAATGACTGTGTAATAGTCTCTTTAAACAAATCTAGTGTAACAAGTTAATAGATCTGCTCAATTACCATGCTGGGGTGATGAGGATGTGGGCGACTCTCTCATTAAAACTGGGAGATTGTTCTGAGTTTTTTCCCCTTTTCTCTCTATTTTTCTGTGAGGGTTGTGTTGTGTTTTGGATTTGAGGTTTATTTTTAGGCCTCTGGAAATTGATCGTTTCAATGGCAATTAAAAATTAAAAAAAAAACTGAATTTGATGCTGCTGACTTCTCCAGTGGATTTGTCAGCTGCTGTTTCAGATCCGTGTCCTCCCCCCTTGCCCTTTCTCCACCTCAAACCTGGGCGTTGGCTGAAGGGATTCGGGGCACCACTACCTCCCCCACTCTGTCCTTGGTACGTGAAACTGCAAGTCCCTCCGGGATCAGCCTAGCGCTCTCCCTGGTTTAGAAAAATTTATAGCAAAGCGTTCTAACCAGGAATCGGGCGGCCCAGGTGGTGGGGAGGGTGAGGGAGTAGGGGGTTGGGGGGGAGAGAGAGGGAGAGAAAGGGGTGGAGCCGGCAGAGGGCACCTACCTTTCTTCTGAGTCGAAACTGAAAGAAAATGTTCTTATAATTAAGCCAGGAATTGATTTCAATAGAAAGTTTTTCGCCAGGCTTCTACACACTAGGGGGAAATTTGCCAGCAAATCCCGGGCCTTCTTAGGCCTCCCTTGCCCCTTCTCAATCTTGCGACAGGGAGCAAAGAGCGTCCCAGAAAGTACTCGAGGTGGGGTGGGGCTCCCGGTGCGGTCAGTGTGCACCGAGAAGTAGCCTTGTTGGAGGCGATGGAGAGAGCGAGAGAAGGAGAGAGAGTGAGAAAGCGCGAAAGATTTGGGGAAGGAGAGAATGGTTTCAGCCATAAACTCTACATGGACATTTCTTCCTGGTGACTGTTGAAATCCTTGTGCCAAAAGATGCAGTTGAAATCCTTGTGCCAGATACGGAGGAGCTCTGGAAGCCTTCCCTCTCCTAATTCTGAGGCTATCTATCCGGGGCTGGTTCTGGGGTTGGGGCAGAGCAACCTCGAGCCTTTTGCCTTTTTCCAAGGTACAGGTGCCCATGACACCCTTTCTCCAAAAGACCTGGGAGAAAAAAATCTATTACCCCACTGCCATTTTGTTAAGTGTTTGCTCCTGCGATGTGACCCTGCCACTTTATCTGTTGGTTTTTATTTTCTGAGTGCATGTTGCCCATATGTTACTCTAATAGTTGCTATAATTCTTGAGCAATGGGGCTCGTATTTTACGGGGCTGAATTAAAAAGAATGCACTTTAATAAAAACCTGAGCAATACACTAATGGCCTGACATTGATGTATTTGCATAGAAATGAATTATACGGGCCTGCTTGACACGACTTTTAATAAATGATTGAGGAGGTTATTATAGGGATGCACTTTGGTGTGTGTTAACAGGTTATTTCAGTGCATCCGTAGCCAAAACTGAGAGCAATACAGTCCCGCATACAGTTGCAGGGTACTTTTTTGTCTTATATCTTGTGACATTTATTGGGACCAATCCGTCCCCATATTACGGTCGCAAACTACATTTTAGTAGCCATTCGTAATGTTCAATGTGAATGGAATCGGGGGAAATGAAAAAAGAAAAATGAAGCCGCCTCTTTCCCCACATGCCCCTCACCCACAGTAGCCATCGGGGGTAGTCAGTAATGAGCGTTTGATACTACGAGCCCTGACTTCGGAAGTTACAGAGGGCTGGCTACGCTCCACTAGAACCCGGCAGGAAAAGTGGCGGCTCTCCCGGGAACCGCAAGGCGAACTGCTGTTGAGCAGAGGCGATGAGAAACCACCAAGTGAGAAACTGTCGGTGGATCTGGATGGTTCAGGAAATGATCCTCCCAGCTCTGCGGGCACATGGCCCCGTGAGGGTCTTTCCGAACCCAGAGAGCCAAGAGTTCAGACACCCTCTAGATGAGGCACCGAAGAGAATATATTCAAATACCTGCTTGCATGTGCGTCCTTTGGTCCTGTTTAAATTTGTTTTCGTCACGTGCGTGTACTATCTAGTAAAATATAAGCAAACAATATAAAACTTATTTGTAACTGAAGGCGGCCCTGCCTTTCCTCCTTGTCTTCGAAGAGACTGCTCGAACGCTCTCGCTCGCGGGGTTTCCGAGCCGGGCACCCGGGCAGCGCCGCAGCTCTGCGCCCGCAGTGCCCCGCCACCGCGCCGCGCCCTTGCACCTTCACCGGCTCCGCGCGCTCGCGACCAGGGGAGCGGGCGCAAATCTTCACCTCGGGCGGACGAGGACAGTGGAGGAGGAGTGGCCCCCACCCGGAGCCTAGCGGGTGGTGGAATAAGAACAAAGGGCCAAGGTGGGTAGCATAAGACCTGAGAAACCGCGGAACACCCCCACCTCGCGCATTTCGGGCGCTGTCGCCGTGCTCTTCGGCTTGGGGTACCCGCGGTCTCGAAAATCACTTGCGACCGGCAGGGGCCCTCTCCCTAGGCTCTGCGCTGGGGTGGGGTGCGTCCCGCAGCGCCGCACCCGCCGCCACGGCTTCCAGCCTCTGCCCCAACAGATGCTTCCGTCCCTCGCGGAGATTTGTAACGGATGTTCGGGACAGCTGGTAGACGGCGCAGGCAACCTGTCTCTGTTCTAGAACATACCTGGTGGGAGCTGGGAGGGGAGGGAGGTAGAGGCAGGAATGAGGATGTGTGTGTGTGTGTATGTATGTGTGAAAATGCATGCACACGCGTGTGCACACACTTCTCTAAATATATCGTTTAATAGCTTTTTTTTTTTTTAATGGTGAGGTCAGACATAGCTGTGGTGGCCTTTATGGTTTCATCGTCAAGCCAAGCAAGGGAGAGAGAAGACAGAAAACTCCGCGGAAGCGAGAGCAGAGCGTCTTGGTGCCAAGAAGCTGGCGAAGAAGGTCCACACTTGTCTGCAGATTGCAGGACCCGTCAACCGCTGCCTAGGGCTGGAGCTCAGTGACCCCAGGATGCCCCAAAAAGCCGACTTTTCCCCAGATGGGGAGCAGGAAAGGTGCAGACGGCGCTGGGGGCTCAACCCTGGGGCGCTCGCGGGCGTCCGAGGCCCGCCCGGACTGCAGGGGGCGCGCTCGGCCTCTGTGGGGACAGCCTGGGCCAGGATCCGAAGCACCGGAACAAACAGCCCAGCTTGCAGGGGGCGCGCCCTGGGCTCGATGGGCCAGCATGCGGGCTTCCAAGGTCAGGCTTCCGAGGCTCAGCGCCCTCCTCCAAGCTCGGACTAAAAAACTCGAGGTGGGAACGAACGAGGGAGCTGCCTAGGATCAGCTCTGCCCTGGACACCCTGGTTTTGTTCCTCTGTGAAGCCGCGCTGTCAAGTGCCTTTGCAGGAATGGGGTCCGTCCTGGGGAAGGCAGTAGCAAGGGCAGATAGTGCCATAGGGTTTTTAGGGACTCCCCAGGGGGGTTGCTCAAACCCTCTCCTCTTAGCGGAAGACCACCTAGGGGAGGGTCCCCAACGGAGCGAGCACACCTGGCAAAGGCCAGTGGCGCCCACAGGTCCCCCTGGCGTGTGCCCAGCTACCAGGGCTGAGAGGTCCGAGGTCGACCCCTGCCCCAGTTACAAGTGAACTGGGGCCAGGCGTGGCGATCGGGGTCCTGAATCAAAAAAGGACTTCGTCCAGCTGGGCTCGATAAGGAATTTGCCAAAGGCAGAAACGGGACCACAAAGGGAAATACAGTGCCTGCCACGTCCGAATTCTCCCGAATTTCGTGGGCCTTGAGATCCCCAAAAGAGAGAATGTGGTAGGGAGTGTCTGGAGCTGTGGAAATGAGTTCCCTGAGACCCGCTGTCCAGTGACTGGATTTTAGCTCACTCCAAACCACAGAGAAGAGAACACGAGAGGAAGGGGTGTATAAAATAAGGGGCAGTTTCATGGCAGAAGGCAGCGGCCACGGGTGCCCTTTCTGGCTCTAGGGCGGTCTTTCACAAGGATCCAGATCCTGCAGCACCTGTTCCACTATGTGTAGGCAGGTGCTTCCTGGGCAAGTGGCATGTGCAATTCAAGTGTCCTCAGAGGCACCACCCTCTGGGCTTAAAGGTGTCCATAAGCAAACTAGAGAAGCAAACCCATTCAGTGGGCCCTAACTGCCAAAGTCCTGGCATCACCCAGGTAAGGAGTACCACCATTAAGCCCCATCCTACAGACACGCTCTTGCCCTTTTGCCCTCTTGCCTCCCTTTCCAGTCATGGGCTCAGGAACCCAGAGTGTGCAAATTAGAAAGAAGCGTGAGGACTCAGCTTGAGCCTGTGTATAGGATTCCCTTGTGGGGAGCTGCTTTCAGAGCAAATGGCATGACACAGGCAAACAGCGTTTTTTAAACTGTCTTCCCATGTAATCAAGATGAATTCTGATTTGTCTCCTTCTGACCTCTGCCTGTGATTCGGAGGGAGCCTCAGCCCCTCAAACTCCGCATCTTTTCTTCCCAGGCCCTTTTTGAACTGGAAGGACCCTGGGAGGTGCAGGCCTTTAGGCCCTAGGGCAGCTCCCTACTCCCCTCACCTGGATGGGGAGTGGTGGGACCCCTGCCAGACCTTTGGGGAGATTACTTCAGCCCCAGCCCACAGATGGAAGCGCTGAGTACATTCCAGACTTTACACTTAGGAACAGATGTCCCAGTCTGGGAAATCTTTCCTCTCCGGATATGGCCCTTGTCGCCCTGGGGGAAGCCGAGTGTCCTCATTCTCTGCTCTGTATACAGACCCAGCTCTCTAAGGAGAGCCTTATTTGGGCCAGTATGGGGTGAGAGGTGGGACTTCGGCCCAGCTGAATAAAATTAGGTAAAGTAAGAGAGCCCAGACTTCAGCTGTAGAACTGAAATCCCAGAACCACGCTACTGCTCTCGGGGTAAAGAACGCCCAGACTTCAAGGGAGCGAAGGCACCACATACACAGGGCTTTTCTAGGCTGCCCGGGCCTCTACGGGACAGTGAGGGGGCTGTTGCTCTAATACAGCTACATAGAAAAAGTACTGAAGAAAAGGAGTTGAAGGATGAAGCCAACGAAGCCAAGCCAGTTACCAGTGGAAGAGTGTGAACCCTTTGGGGAGGGAGTGGGGATAAGGAAAGGCAGAGTGGCACGTACTGCCTGTTTTATAGTCTTATTTAAAAGACCTGAGGTCTGCACTTATTCATTTCTCCTCCTTCTTGGATCCTAAATGTGTTCATTGCCCTCAGGCGAAAAAATTGTTTTAAAACCTTCCCCTTGGAAACAGAAGTGGTCATTGGCAGTTGGCTTTCAATACAGTGGCTAATTGGGAAGAATAAACAAAAAAACAGGAGCTCCTAATTTCCCTGTTCTAGGGGAAAGGAAAGGGGGTGGGCTAAAGAAAACAACCTTAATTATAACCTTGGCCAATAGCATATGAGAAAGTTGACTCCAGCCCCCCCCAACACCTAACTGCTCCACGTTCTGCTTCAGGCTGCTTAGCCCTCACACAGCCTCTAAAAATCAGTTCACCACAAAGGGGCTCTAAAGATGGAAAGGTCTCCACAGCGCATCCAGACTTTTCCATGAGACAGACAGACAGATGGATGGCGGTCAAGAGAAATATTTCCAAGTTTTAGAGAGAAGGAAGCCTAGTTAAAATATGTAGGAGTTAGTTGTATTAATTTATGTCATCCTAAATTTTTGAATCAGGGAAAATATTTCTGGAGATCTAAGTTTAGTATTTACTCTCTGATGGGATCAGTGAAAGAGAAATGAATCTCAATTGCAAAGAGTATTTTAAATGACCAATAAGTCCTCCTCCTACTTATTGCTCCAAGCATTATTTTCACTCATGTGCCTTGGAAAGTAACATACATTTCTACAAATGATGACTGTACAGAAGATTTTATTATAAAGTAACTGTTGTGAGCTGATAAATGAATGTATTATAATACCCTTACTTGATCTTCCATTCTTCCCAAGGAAAATCTTTGCATTGAACTCACCCATTTGCTACTTAAGCTGTGTGTGCTTATTTTTACAGCAGTTTGTCAGATATATACATATATACTCACAACTAAAAGAGACTCCTGATAGTTTGGAGATCATTTCTCTGCTTCCAGGCTGGGAGAAGAGAAAGGGTTACTTCACACGTCTATCATTTGCTTTAAAATCTTCAGAGAAAAACAAAACAAAACCCTGCAAGAGAATGCAAAGTTTCCCATGGCTTCATTGTATGGATGTTTGTGTGTGTGCTTGAGCAGGACTGCAGACACTCAAGAAATGTCCCTTGAGGGCGCCTGGGTGGCTCAGTGGGTTAAAGCCTCTGCTTTCCGCTCAGGTCATGATCTCAGGGCCTGCATCGGGCTCTCTGCTCAGCAGGGAGCCTGCTTCCCCCTCTCTCTCTGCCTGCCTCTCTACCTCCTTGTGATCTCTCTCCCTCTGTGAAATAAATAANGTGTGCTTGAGCAGGACTGCAGACACTCAAGAAATGTCCCTTGAATACCCTCTTCATGCCAAGCACTGTACAATGTCCTGGGGCTACAACAGTAGACAAGGATTGTACAGTCCTGTGCCCTTGCAGTCCGACTATGCTGGGTTTCAGCTTTCCAAGAGGTAATACAGTTACAGCCCTTCCAAACTGTCACACACTCTGGTCTTTCATGTCTCTTTGAGGCACGTTCTTCCACTGGGTGAAATAGCACAGCACTATACTGTACTGAAAGAGAAGGGGGAGAGGAGAAGAACAAGGGAGAAGGGAGGAGGAAGAGGAAGAGGGAGAAGAAGAAGAAAAGGGGAGAGAGAAGGTAAGAGGGAGGGAGGAAGGGAAAGAAGGACGGAGGTGGTCAGACTGTCCACTTGGAAGCCATCATGATCTCCAGGTAGAGCATGGGTCCCCGGCTGATATAGTCATCTTAAGGGTGCTGAAAGCAAGGTCCCTGAAGTCATCCACTTCTGCCTTACTTTCTATCTCATGGAAGTTAATGACAACATGCTGATTTCATATTTGCCTTTGCAGTCCCTTTTCTCTGTAATTGCTTTTAACAGAATACCTAGACAAGCACCAGGATGGTTTCTTATACCGGAGGCAATGAAGCCCAAGTCTTCAACTGTGTTTTCAGTCTTTATTGTTCCCCTGGTGCACTGACTTCTCTCTGCTGCTCTGTTGGAATGGTGTGCAAGAGTCAAGTGGGCAGGCAGGGAAAAGGAACTTCGTGGTCATTAACTTCATTTGGCAAATAATGTCCCAGCTCCCTGGAAGGAGCAAGGTCTGCCTACAGGAACTTTCTTCTGAATCAAGAGCTCTTCTGACTTTGGGGCCAGGCATTGTGGGGGAGGTTCCCTTCGGTTTTCTAGGGGCTTGCTGCCTCTCTTCCTTTATCCCAAGTAACCAGTAGCAGCTTCAGCATCTATCACTCTCTCCTCTCTCCTGCCTTCTTGCCACTTGGACTGTCTTGGAAACAGTCATGTCCCTAGTTCTCAAAGGTAAAGGGGACAATTCCAAACCCTCAGTCCTAACTTGAAATCCAGGGCCCATTCTCTCCTTTGCACCTTTCCCAGCCCCCAACCAGTCTGAGTAAAGTTGGAAGTATATCTGGGCCATGTCCCATGGGAAGGAAATAATACGGCCCTGCAAAGTCAGATTCAGTCTTCTTCTATGTCTGAGATTCCTTTATGGGAAACAACAGTATGACATGTTTAACCAAACTATACATCTACATTACAGGACAGTTACCACCTCTTACATTTATGTGCTACTTATACTTTATGAAGCCCTTTTGCTTTTGCAACTTTGTGAGGTAGTAATTTTTTTTACTGTTTTAAAATTAACATATAACATATTATTTGTTTCAGGTGTACAAGTCTGTGATTCATCAGTCTTGCACAATTCACAAGGCTCACCACAACACATACCCTCCCCAATGTCCATCACCCAGCCACCCCATCTCTCCCACCAACCCCCCAGCAATCCTCAGTTTGTTTCCTGAGATTAAGCGTTTCTTATGGTTTGTCTCCCTCTCTGGTTTCTTCTTGTTTCATTTTTTGTGAGGTAGTAATTATTATTAAGATGACTTTATAGATAAGGAAACGGAAGCTTATCTAAATTGAGTGACTTTTTGGGGGTTAAGTTACCACCAAGAAATAGAAACCACCAATTGGGCTCAAGTTTTTTGACCCTGATGAAGTTACCCAAAGGCTTCTTTCATACCACATGGGGTCATTCTGGTGGCATTTTCAAATGACTTGAAGCAATCATGAAAGATGCCTTCCTCAAGAGTCTGTCTTCAATACACTACTCTTTATTCAGAGAACAGAGGTAGGTCTGTTAGATATTGCATTAGTTATCTATGCTACATAACAACTTATCCTCAAATGTAATGACTTAAAACAATAAACACTGATTATCACACATAGTGGGTAAGGAATTGTAGAGAGTTTCGATGGGTGATTCTGCCTTGGAGTTCATAAGATTGCAGTCAAGATGTTGGGCAAGTCTGCAGTCATGTGAAGCCTTGACTGGGCTGGAGGACCCACTTCCAGGGTTTGTTCACACTCCTTGCAGATTAGGACTGATTGTTGGCAGAGGCCTCACTTCCTCATCAAACGGACCTCCCACAGGGCTGCTTGAGTGTCCTCACAATGCGGCAGTTGACTTTCCCCAGAGTGAGTGTTAGAGAGAGAGAGAGAGAGAGAGGAGGGAGCCATAATGCCTTTTATGACCCGGTCACACACCAATGCTTCTGCTGTACTCTGTTCATTAAAGTCACTAAAAACCACGCTGAAGAAGAGGGGGATTAGACTTCTCCTTTAAAGGGAAGGAATATCAAACAATTTTTAGAAATATTTGAAAACTACTACCAGTAGTTAGCCTTTAAGTTTCACATAAAAAGAAAATATCCCTTGCTTACTTCTCTTCCCACTTTCACTTTTCATAACATTTCCTCAGTTAAATAGTTATCCTGCACAAGACAGCAGGGTCCAAGCTAGGAGCAACCAGAGCCTGGGCTTTTCATGATGGTCATGATAGTAGTGATAATGGCTAAGAATTCCATTGCTTACTATTTGCTGGGCACTGTCCTAAGAACTTCTATATATTAATCCATTTAATTCCCCTAACAATCTTATGGATTAGATACAGGTATCTCCATCTTACAGATGAGAAAACTGAGGCATAGAGAGGTAGAGTCATTTGACCAAGATCACACAACTAGTCAGTGATAGAACTGCAATTCAGATCAGATAATCTGGCTTCACAGTCCTACTCTCGACCACAATGTGATCTGATTGTGGCAAAGGTAAAATATTTCTCAGACCCTCTAATTCACTTGAACCATTTGGATTTGGGAGAAAACTTAGGCAAATCCTTACAAATCAAGTAAGGAGCTCAAAGAGGAAAGAAGAAAAAATCCAGTGGCCGTGGTGGTAGGGGATGGTGTGCGGGGGGGGGGGGGG
>LNAC01000361.1:484399-508328 GCA_002007465.1 Ailurus styani
GGGCGCTCAGGACGAGCTCTCGTTCTCGGACGCGTGCAGCAGGAGGCCGCCGCCGCCGCCGCTGCTGGACTTGTGCTTCTTCAGCAGCTGCGTGATTTTCTCGTCGTCCGAGTTGGGGTCCAGAGGCTTGTTGTAGTCGTCGTCCTCCTCCTCGTTCTCCGAGGCCCCCTTGAGCCGCTCGGTCTCCGAATCCTGCTTCTTCTTGGCCGTGGCCATCTCGGCCGCGTGCTTCTTCCTCCACTTGGTCCGGCGGTTCTGGAACCAGACCTGGGGGCCAAGAAAGAGGAGGAGAGGCGAGACGGGAGGGGGAAGAGGAATTGAAGGCGAGCGGATCCAGGCAAGGCTGCCTCCCCCAGATCCCCTGGTCGCTGCAGCGGGCTGGCCCCGGACGGCCTGCCACCCTCCCTCAGAGACCTCCCTTGTTCGGGCCGTCAAAGTCAGTCTCCGACGCCCCAGCTTCCTCCGAGGATCGGGCACCAACACACTGACTGCCGTTGCCATAGCGATAGTAACACAAGAGTACAGACGTTGTCAGTGAGCTATCTCTCAGAAGAGAAAAAACTTGGAAACTTAAAATAAGCTTCCCTAAAAATGAGTCCGCTTTCCTACTTTGTAGTTTGAAATAGAAAACTTCTCACCTTCCTAAGATTGCCTCGTAAAGACTTTGTGATTTGGTCGTTTACTTTCTTAGACTAAGACTTGTGAACAACTTGAAGTGTACTTGCTTTTTAGTGTGATTTGTGCGAGAAAGCACGGCATTTACCCCAATTACTTTCGTTCTCCTTTTCATTTTTGGATATTTGTCTGTTTCTCGAATCTCAAGTCTGAATCCACACAAATATGGTAGGTAAACACCCCCCTTCTCGTTTACACTTGTAATGTACCGTGTAAAAAAAAAAGAAAAGAAAAAGATTTGCTAAAACAAAAACTTCAAACCACCAATAGTAATCAACATAAATGTTTGAAAATATTGAATAGGTTAGCTAAAACCATCACAGTAGTTTGTGTATGAGTCTCTCTCTATGGCTTAATGTTTTTCATAAAGCCAAAAGTCAAGCTGAAATTTTCATTAGTTATTTTTTAAAGTGAAATTTTGCCAATTACACTATTTCCCACTGTTAGCATCCCGAGTTTTTCAAATATTGTTTTAATATTGTTCTTCTCCAAGACATTTCTTTTATATAACAAGTATTTTAAGCTATTCATGATGTTTGACACAGTGTTTGATATACATAATTTAACCTAAAGCATCAGCAATGAGCAACCAATTTCCCAAAGATATTATCCTCTTTTTATGCTTCTCATCCATTTTCTCATCCGTTATGTATTTTATCTAGAGAATCAGAATTGTTAAGAAAGTAATTTTTATTTTCCTTATACGGCTATAATAATTCACTTCTAGCCACACAGACATATTTACGGTGACAAATGAAGACTTCCAGAGTAGTGTGGTAGGCTCTGTCCCAGCCATTGCAAAAATAATTTTAACTGCGATGGTATTATAATGGTCACATACAAAATCACTCCTGAAATGCATTTTATGATGCTTGCCCTGGGGGAAATACACCCTAACCAACAGACGTGGCTAACAGTTATTCCTACTTAATTTAAGGAGCAACAAGATTACTAATGAAAACAGACGTACTCTCCGTCCCCTCCCAAAAACACCCAAATATAATAAACTGAAGAAGGGACACAAAAGAGAATACTGAAAATATAGGAAACCACTAGGTTTAATTTACCTACTGGTTCAATCCTTTTATTTTTCAGGGAAAGATTTCTCAAATTTGATTCCCTGGAAATACACTGCACAACTCAATTATAAGCTAAGTGACATTCTAATTATAAATTGTTGTCACAAACAGTAAAATATCATACATCTGTTGATAAACTTAGACAGAATTCTTTCATAATACAGTAATAATCTTGTCAAATTCATTTGGAAAATTGCTATTCCAAAGTTATGGTCCTCAGGTAAACTAAAAGCAGATTCGTCCCTGCTAAGTGGTTGAATCCTGCGGATTTTTTTTAAACCTGCAAGTTAATAAAGTAGCACTATAAGGCTGATCTACATCAGGAAATTATATAACTAGCGGAGCTTGAATTGACAAACAAAAGCTTGACTATCCTTACAAATAGAGTAAATAGAAGCTATCTAACTGGCGTGATCTATTCTAAGGGCTGATATTTCTGGCATGCTTTTATTCTCCAATAATGGCGAGTTCCCCCAGCACATGCTGCTATCTAGATTAACCTAATTTCAAAGGCGGGGGCTTGATTCCTTTTGTTCATCAGTAGTTTGCCCGCCTCGAGACCCCAGGGCCTTTGTAACCCCCACTCCCACCCCCTTCGCTGATTTCATCTTCTCCCCAGGCTCTTCAGATCCGCACCTCCCGAGCGGCTGTTTGATAGAGGGGTGTGCGCGCGCGCGTGCGCTCGTGTGTGTGTGTGTGTGTGTGTGTGTGTGTGTGTGCGCGCGCGCGCGCGCGCACTGGGGTTTGGGAGACCATCCCTCAAGGTTTGCAAGGTCTACTCACCTTGACCTGACTCTCCGTCATCCCCAGCGAATAGGCCAAGCGAGCCCTTTCGGGCCCCGCCAAGTATTTCGTTTGTTCGAAAGTCTTCTCCAGAGCGAAGATCTGCTGCCCAGAAAACGTGGGTCTCGTGTGTTTTCTCTTCCCGTCTTTGTCCAGCAAAATGGATCCTTGATCTGCGAGAACAGATAAACAAGGGAAGGGGAAAAACAATCGGTTACAAGCGGCTCCATTGAAAAGAAAACTCAAAAAACGATGTTTTTTGGAAAGCTTATTCCGCGGCAGACATCAGAAGTGTCTGAGCTTCCAGTCCCACCGCGCGCGCCCCTTTGCCTTTTTACGCCCACCTGTTTTAAAACGCCGGTATGTTTGGAGCGGCAGTAAATAACTTGCCGGACACAGACGTCAAACACTGAGGGAGCGCATTGCTGAAGTTTGCCGGAGCCGAAATCACCCGGCCCCAGTAAACTGAAGAAAGCGGGATAAAGGCCCCTCTCGCCTCCCAGTCCAGTCAGTACTCGCTCGGCCCCGGAGACTTTGCTTGAGGATGACTAGCCTCCCCCCACCCTTTCTTTTTTTTCCTTGAACGCTTTCCTAACCTGTGTCCGCACAACAAAGGGCTCCTTGTTTTTTGCACACAAGAGAGCTAAATCGTCCCCAAGTCTAACGCCGCTGCGGCCAAGGGGGAGGGGGTACCGCCTTTGTTGGCGGTCCCTACATGGCCATCAAAACGAATACAATAGCGTCTCCCCCACACCCGCACCAGCCCGGGCTTCCCTCCATCCGGAGGCTTCCCAAGGGAGCCTCTACTTGGCTCCCGCAACTTCTCTTAGTTACTGCCGCTCAGCCACACGAAAGAGGTCTGGAGACTTAATGGAAACTTGGGGCACTGGGTCAAGAGCAAAGAACGGAGCAAGAAAAAGACCTGCGCTGGGCCTCGAACTACACCTGGAAGACAAGGAGCCTCCGCGGCGGTGGCCAACCACCCCGAAGACTGGACTGATCGCGGGGCAACTCAGTTGGTTAAAGCAAGGTCTCGGTGAGAGGCGTATATTCCCCAGTCCTTCCGCCGCCACCTCGTTCTGCCTCTGGTTCATTTTCATGTTAGGATGTTGACGGCCACGATGACTCTCAATATTCCCAGGCCCAAGACGTGCAGGCCCTTCGCCACCCCCACTCCACCTTCCCAGGGCTGAGGCAGGTGGGAAAGTGAGAGCCCAGCGGAGGGGAGTGGCCCGAAGTGACTGAGCTCGCTCCAGCGGCTGCCGCGGGCCTGTCTTCAATGGGCTCACCCGGCCCGACTGTACTGGGGTGGGGGGTGGAGGAGCTCCTCGAAGGCGAAGAGGTTAGGTGCGGACACCCTGGGCCGAGACGTACATGCAAATACACGCACTCTGGCCGGGGCTGTGCAGGGCTTGCTGCTGCTTGTCACCCACCAGTTCGCAGAGAGGCCAGTTCGGCCGGCGTGGGTGGAGTGGGGCCCTGGCCGACAGCGGGAACCAAGAAAGAGGGGGGGTGTAGCCGGGGGCTCAATGGCCTCTCCTGCCCTTCCCACCTCTTTAACCCAAGCAGGGCCTGAGGTTGCAGTCAATCTGTTCCAGAGTACCCGGGGCCTCCGGTGAGACACATGCCTACCACCACGTTGTTTTCAACGCGGACTCATGCACACCCTCGAGGCGTGCCCAAGACTTGGAAAGAGGGGGGCGCTTGGAGGCAAGCTCAGAGAAGCCAGGGTCCCTCAATGAATGCCCTGGCAGAGCCCAAATCGTGCGATTCTGGCGCTGCTAAACTACTGGGGAGCCAAGAGGGTGCACGGATCCCCATGCACATCAGGGGCCATGACCCGAGAGCCGGCAGAACGCGCACAACTGAACTCAGGCGATCGTACTCACGAGGGGTGCAGGCCAGGCGGGCGTCCCTCCAGGGTGGGCTCTGCATAACTCCTGGCCAGAAGATGGGCGTCCGGCCGGGCAGCTCGGCCAGCGGCTTGGGGTACCGACCTACGGCGGCCACGGCCGCTGCGCTGGGGCTGAAGTAGAGCCCAGGCGGCGGCGGCGGCGGACTCAGGCTGCTGAAGCGGGGCAGGCCAGCCAGCAGCCCCGCTGGGGATGAAGCTGCGGCTGCAGCGGCCGCGGCCGCCGCGGCAGCTGCCGAAGCGGAGGAAGCGGAGGTGGACGAGGAGGAGGAGGAGGAGGAGGAACCCGAGGGCGAGGCGGAGGGCAGGGCGGCCCCTGAGGCCACCGGCATGGAGGGCCGGCTCAGGATGTCGTTGATGCCGTGGGGGGTGGCGGCTGAGAGCTGCTGTGGGGGGCTGCCCAGGGATGAGAGCCCCCCCGCGGTCGGGGGCTTCAGGCTGCCTGGGTTGTGGGCGCCCAAAGGCGGAGAAGGCGACGACGAGGAGGACGAGGAGGACGAGGAGGAGGGGGGGCCGGCGGGCAATGGGGGGTACGCCGCGGGGTACAGAGGGGTCTTCATTTCGGCCATGCTGTGCAGGGCAGCCAGGGGCGGGCTGCTGAGCAGGAACGCGCTCTGCCGGGTGCCCTCCATCGCCCCCACCGCTAACATCCCCCGGCCAGGCCGGAGCCCGCAGCCACTCAGCGAGGGCGCCGGCCGGTGCCCCGGTGGGGCTCAGCAGAGCGAGGAGTGCCGAGGGCGCGAGCGAGGAGTAGCTCCGCGCTCCCAGAGGCGACCTGCCAACTGGGCCGAGAACGCCGCTGCCGAGAGTTGCTCTCGAAGCTGCGCAACAGAAATGTCCAAACACGCCACTGGAGAGGCGGTGGCTCGCCGAGATCAGTGGGCGTCCGGGCGAGTTTGGCTGTCCTTTCGCTCCTAGAGTCGTGGATTCAATCTCGGTCTCTTCTCTCGTCTTCACTTTTCCTCGCCTCTCAGTGTGCGCTACCTCTCATCTTCTCCCCCGGAGAAATAAGCAAAGCAAAACCCAGGCCGGCCCCAGAGTTTGCAACAAAGTTAAGCGTCACCGAATCTCCACTTCGATGTTGGAGTATGGGGACTGGCTCGCTTTCTTTGGGGTGGTTCAAAGGACTCCAGGTTCCGCCGGACGCACTCCTCTAATCTTACTTGACTGCCCTGTTCTTTCGCCGCGAGGCTGATTCGCACTCGGCGCTCGCTGCTCGCGGGGAGAGAGCGCATCCAGCCCGCGGGAGGATCTCGCCTCTGGGCGGGCTTCCTCCGCTGGCTCTGCCCGGGGCTGGTGCGCCAGAAAGGGCAGTGCCACTAATCCCCGCCGTTCCCGGATTCGGCGCGCCAACCCGCCTTCCCCTCGGGCCACGGGGCACTAGAGTTGCAATATCGAAAAGAAAAAAGGGGGAGGAAAAAAAAACACAGAAAAACAAAGACTTAAGTGTGGAAAGTCAGACGGCTTCGGTATGGCTCCGTTCGTCCGTCCACTTCTGCAAACGGGCCTGGTGACCCCCGCCCCACCCCCCAGCACCCTCTCTTCTTCTCACTCTCCGCCTTTGCCTCTCCTCTCTCGCATTTTCTTCGCGGCTTTACAGGCTTCGTTCTTCTAAGTCCTGTCCTCTGGCCAAGCTGACCCTCTCCGGCTCTTCCACTCCCTCTCTCTCCTCTCCTCTCTCCCTCCGGGCCTGACAGTTCAGATGAAGCTCTCAAAGGTAATAAAACATTTGCATCACTCCCTACTCCTCTTTAGCTGGGGGACGAAAAGGAGGGGGAAGTGGGGGTCCAAAATGAGAACTTTGAGGGACGTCACTCGGAGGCGGCCGGGGGGGGGGCGGAGCCGAGGAGCGGGGTGCAGGCCGGGGGCGTAACCACCGTCTCCAATTGCGCGCAGCCTCGGGCCTCGCGTCGCCTCTGGGGCCCGCCCACTCCGGAGCGCCGCACCCTCTGATTGGCTGATGAGGGCGAGCCATAGGCCGCGCCCGTTTGGTTCCCGCCTCCTCTCCCTTCCGTCCCTTCTGTGGGTGGGGCTAGGGGGTGGGGCCAGGAGAGTGGTGCGGTTCCGCCTTGGGGCCAGTGGACGCCTCAATTAATTGTGTTAAATAAAATGGAAAAGTGGAGGGGGGAGCAGAGACGGAGAGGGTATTACTTTTTAAAGAGAAGAATAATGAAAACCCAGCCCTTTTATGGAAAAGCAGTTCATATTCTTCCCTCGCCTCCCCCCTCGCCTGCTCGCGTCACCCTACCCACCCCCCTTTCGCCTACCAGCTCGCGACGCCTCACCTCGAACAGTCTGGTCCCTTGTAAAATGGAGCTAATGGAGCGGGCAGCCGGCGCAGCCCTGGCCTAGCTCCTTCTTTTGAAGGGATTAATTAAAGGCCATCTGGGCTCTCCCAGAATTGTGTAAATTAATTTGTTGCTCCTTAAGCCTATAGATGTCCTTAATCCCCTAGTAGGCCGAGGAAGGATCGTCCTCTTCCATTTTTGCCACCTCCCTCTTTCCCTCTCTGTTCTTTCTTCGTTACTTTTCTTTTCATCCGTAGGTTTCTCCGCAGTGTTATCATCTGTAGGATTACTCATTACTCAGAGAACGGAATCAGCTTAATGGGAATATATTTGTTTTTCAGGTGATGTTTAGACCTGAGAGGAGTGAACTCTTCTTTTTTTCCCTAACTTTTCTTTCCTTTGATTATTATCGTTATTTGTTCTGAGTTTACACGGGAGCAGAATCACCAAAAGGGGAATCTATATAAAGAAGTATCTGGGTACCTCCCCGTGTACTTACAAGTTTTTGAAAACTGTCTCCAAAACTCTGGCCCCTTTCCCTCAACTCCTGAGTTCTTTTGAGAGATGGAGATGTCCAGGCTTCCGGGCTGTGGTGATGGGATGTCTAAGATTTAGGAGTTGGAGAGTGATTTCCTTTATTCTCTTTCCATCTTCCAACCCTGGTCCCTTGTAAAAGGATCTTGAAATTGCTGGCAGGATTGAGCTGTGCAAGTGAGCGGGAAGACCTTTGCACGATTTTGAGATTTCAGGATGTTGAAGTAGTACACCAGTGAGGGGTAGTCCCTAGAACAATTTGGATGAGATCATTAAGTCCAAACTTAATTCTTAGAAAATAGAAATAAATCACTCAAGAATAAAATCTGAGCGGCACCACCCATGGATGGAGTTTGACTGTGAGCGCCAAAGCACTCATATGGGTTCAAACACCAAAAGCCAGGAGGGCTTATTCCGCTTTGATAGCCCTCATTTCTAAAGCTTTGGTCTTTTTAAGGTGGCAGCTGGAGCTTGAGTTGTTTTTTAAAAATGTCTTTGTTTACCCTTCTCCACTTTTATCATTCATTTCCAGGAAAAAAGTAATTTCGTTTTTATTTTGTCCCCCTCTTCCCTCTCTACCCTCCTGCATTAACTTCGAGACTTGGTTAAATCGATCACTTCTCAGACCTTAGACTCTGACCTGAAGGAAGGTGAATTCCTTCCTCCACGTGAATTATGCCGAGTCGGGCAAGGAAAGAGTTCATGCGGGGACCGTCTGCATTTCCCTACGAGGGAGGATGCTCTGCTAGGCTATGGGTCTAAACCCTAGCGCCCTGCCATTTTGGCCAAAAGACTGCGACGGAAGGTTGAGGTGGGGAGCCTAGCCGGTCCGAGTCGCTGGGGCCCCTCTGCCTCTCGCTTTGTTACAAACGAAACTTTTCCTTACCTCACAGGCTTCCACTTGACGGTGGCACACAATCTACCTTCTGGAGCCCATGCCTGGGCCACCAGCGACCTCCTCACATTCCCCCAATACACCGCATTCTTAAGAACTAGGAATGGAGGGGGGGAAGGAAGCCAGTGATCCCCAAAGATTCCAGTTTCCAAAAACGATCCCCTCTTTATTTCATATAAATACTGTGACCCAGGAAAGAATTGGATATTCTCCTTTTGTAAATTTAGTATCTGATATGGGAAGAAGTGAAGTAAAGAGACAGAGAAATGTGAGAGAGACATTCAACTCGATCCAACCAACTCTGGCTTAACTGACATTGGTAAATAGTTGCAAAGCTGGGTGCAAGGCATCTCCATCGTTTGCTTTTATTTATCATTCACATTGAGGAATTAAAATAGCAGCATTTTTTTCTGGTGACAATAAAACAGTTCTGGGGGCTGTGTATCTCGATCCCGGAGGGGGGGTGAACCCTGGGTGCCTGAATCCCGCGTGGGGCAGCTTGTATTCCAGACACACACTGCGCTGCGCGGAAGGAAGGCGGGTGCCTCCTGCCTGCCTGGTGCTGGTTGTCATCGATCTGCACCGTCTGTCTCCAGCTGGGAGCGGGAAGAGCGAGGGGCGTCTTCCGAGGAGGGTGGGCTGCTCCTGTCACTTGCGGGGAGAGATGGCCCTGCCCCTGCAGAACTCTTACCACCTTAGTGGCGGAGGCTCGGAGGCTCGGAAGAACAGATCCCGATGCTGACCAGGGAGGCCCATTGGTGGTCGGCTCCGTCCTGCACACGGCTTACAGAAGCCCTAGAGAGTCCGGACTTTCCCTTGGGGAATCTCCAGGACCAGCACGCCTTTCTGCCCACAACCTAATAAAGTCGGACATTTCTAAGTCCGACTAGGAGTAGACTCTAGGGGTAGAACATGTAACACGTGGTTGAGACACCCCCCTCGCGCCTCTGCAGTAATATATATTTGGGGGGGGGCTGTGTTTGAAAGTGAACGATTTGCATTTTAATTGAAAAATAAATGAAAGAGTGTTGGCAAATTCTGAGGTTGCAAAAAAAAAGCTAAAATGATAGGGATGAGGAAAGCCACACGCCTCCCTTGACTTTCTTGAGCCCGTGAACAAATGAACCAGTTTTTAAGTTTACTGTTGTTTGCCTTCTGCTACTGTTACGCAGCCTGCGTGATCCCCTTGACCACCCTACCCTTGGTCTAACCCTTGACTCAGAAATGCCTGGCACATTTTGATACTTCTGCTTTAAGTTAAAGGAACAGCCACTAAATTCAGGGTAACTCGCAGAAGGAATGCAAATGAAATCTCAGCTAAATGTACTTAAATTCAGCAGTCAGGAATGAATGATAACTATTCTTCCTAAATATATTAACATCAAATGTCGGGATACTCAGTTGTAGCCACAAGAAGCCTGTTCTACACTCGCTAAAGGCGGGGAACACAGTCAGGGGTGGTGCGTATGAAGGGGATTAGGTGTGTGTTTCAGGCCAAAAACCTCTCAGCAATGTGTTTTCTTGAATTCCCCACATGACTTCTTTAACGACTCCACTTCGCCAGGGAGTGGGGCCTACGCGGGCTGAACCCAGAGGCTGGCCGGGTTTATGTTAGTGTTTTAAGAGGGGTGGAGCAGGCACAAGGGAGAAAGAAGAAATGTCCCCAAGCTTGAAACAAGTCAGTCTGGAGACGCAGAGCAGGGGAAAGGGGCTGCTTTTCTGTCTGTCGGTCTCTTTGCCTCCTGCAAATGCCATGAAGGGGAGCTGGACCCTTGGCTGCCAATCAGCAATTAAGGAGACGGATTTGGGAAGTGTTGGAATAGAAAGAGGCCAACAAATGCCCGGTGACCGCGAGTGCTGTAGAATCTTGTGGTCCATGCTCTCCCAACGAGGCCAACAAAATATGTGAGGGAAGCGACTGGTGTAGACATAGAATCCACTACCGAAAAGATAGACCCCAGGCCAGGACATCCCTTGGGGATCTTCCAGGTGGCAGCATGGCCCTCCTGCTACACAGTCTCTGAACAGGTACTGAGCTCTCACTCGGGATATGCGCATTCCGAACGGAGGGTTCGGAAATGTCCCAGAAGATGGAGAACACTGAAGTCTAGAAATGTCTGCAATATTAAAACCCAAATTCAGGAACGAGGGTAAATGCAAGAAAACACTAAATACCTTGCTGGAGAGAAAACTGGTCTTGAACTTCAGCAAAGCACGTAGACGTATGTATAATCCTCTCCCCTCCAGAATTTTCTGCGGAGACCCGTTTGCTTCCACGGAGACCCCTTGCTTGCAAGTATATTCTGGAAAACGGGCTCCCGCGTGGAAATCCTGTGCTTGAAGGAATGTCTGTGGGTTATTACAATTTGCTTACGGAATAAAATGCTAGCCCTCTTTAATCCACCAGATTATACAGTGTCTGATGTGAACGGCCATGAAAAATTTACACCTGTATAAATAACATCCACCGAACATAATTTAGGTAATTTTAAACGAGTCTATGATTAGTTCCTCTTTATGTCCTGCTTAGAGCTGTTGCTTCTGACTTGGGTGTGCGTGTGTGTGTGTGTGTGTGTCAGAATGGGTCCTTCCGGTGCCTCACACGTGCGGCTCCTTACTCTCCGTTGAGAAAAAGTTCTTTCATTTGCTTCGCTGCTTGGTTTTCAAGTGTCTGGGTTCTTCAAAAGGCCCTTTGAAAAAAAATGCCGAGCAGTTACCGCCCTCTTGTGGAAAAAAAACCTCAGCGTTTCTGTCGAGGGAAGATGAGCCTCGGGGTTGTCTAAGTGCCCTGCAGGATTTATTATCTTGATAAGGAGGCTGCCTTTGCTTCACTGCAGTGTTAGAGGATTAACATTTACTTAATTTTATCTGAAACCCCAAATTCATAAAATGAAGTGTGGGTCTGACAGTTCTTCCTTTCTCACAGAGCAAAAGCTCTCTAAAGTGAACATTTAAGATTTTAAATCTTTCTTCCTCCCCTATCCTTCTTGATGCTCCCTTATTTGACTCAATGGTGCTAAAACAATTTTCTACTTTTATTGGAATCATTTTCGGTTTCTACTTTTCTTTCCTAGTTATCAAAACAATGCTATGCTCAATACAGAACTCTTGGAAAGTAGACCACTACAGAAACACAAAGAGTGGCTCATAATTCCAATTTCAGTGGTGATGCTCCTGATGTTCGGCATATGTGCTTGCTGTCTTTTCTCTAGGTTTTATGCTATGCTCTGTTTTAATGGTTGAGATCACATTGAGTGTACAATATTGTATCCTCAAGCCTGTCTTAATAACCTGCTTTATTTACTTATTGAAGAGGGTGGAGCTCAGCACTGAAATCTCCCAGACTTTGTCTTCTCTGGGATGAAAAGGGCCCTGAAGACCTGGGTGTCAGAAAACCTGGATCCAACAAAAAGGTAATCTTGCACGGAGGCAATGTGCTCCAATGCCTGACTTTTCCACTCACCATTAACTCCTTCAGATCCTCAGACACTTTGTCACTAGTTCTTAGAATTTTGTGGCATAATAATACTGGCTAACACTGCCAGTATTTGAGTGTCTGCAATTCTGAGTATAGTATAAATTCAACAGCAACTCTGAATCTCTGACTTAGGTACTATAGTTGCCCCCATTGTAAGGACAGGAAAAGATGATGAAAATTAAAGCAAGAAAAGTTAAGTAACTCACATAAGATTACACAGCTACTAATTGGGAAAAATGGGTTTTAAGCCTCAGATAGTCTGGCACTACAATCTATACTTTTGTTTTTAAGATTTTATTTATTTATTTGACAGAGAGAGAGAGAGAGAGAGAGCACAAGTAGACAGAGTGGCAGGCAGAAGGAAAGGGAGAAGCAGGCTCCCCACTGAGCAGAGAGCTTGATGCGGGGCTCAATCCCAGGACTCTGGGATCATGACCTGAGCCAAAGGCAGCCTCTTGACCGACTGAGCCACCCCAGCATCCCAATCTATACTTTTTAACCACTACATTAAACTGCCCTTCTGACAAATGCAAAAAAAAAAAATTTTAAGATTTTATTTATTTATTTGTCAGAGAGGGAGAAACAGAGAACATACAAGCAGGGGGAGCAGTAGGTAGAGGGTGAAGCGGTCTCCCCACTGAGCAATGAACCCGATGTGGGACTTGATCCCAGGACCCTGAGATCATGACCTGAGCTGAAAGGCAGACACTTAACTGAGTGGACCACCCAGGCATCCCTCAACTGAAAAAGATTTTAAATGCATATGAAAGCAGTCTGAATATTGTAAGTTGATAAACAAATATTGGCATAATGCATCATAGAAAAAAAACCCCACAATTCACATTTTCTTAGATAAGAAAAACATTAAAAAATATTTGGAAGCTTCTTGAATTTTTAAAAAATTATTCAAATGCAAATTTAATTCCTGAAAAGAATATTAGGTCTTGGTTTACACACAAGACAAATATTTAAGTTTCAAAATAATTTTGATTTTAGTTGTTTTTAAAAATTAATAAACTTTATTTTTAGATGAGTGTTAGGTATTTTAATTACTTTTTAACTTTAATTTTTTCTTTTAGCATACATACACCTCACCTTCATATCTTCTTTCCCTGATCATGGATTTGCTTCACAGATGGTATAGATTATAGCTTTAAAAAGCCATTCAAAGACCAAGTAGCCTTCAACACAAATCCGTCATCCTGGCCATCTTACCCTGCAAAATTGCCAAGATGTAGTTTACCCCCTTGGTCACCCAGAAGATCTCCAATTACTTGCGATACTTCGGGTATCATGGAGTAATGAGCAAATCTAAGTGGTACTAAAGTCATTTTACATCAGCACAGCATAGCTATCAACCAACCAGAAGTGATACTCCGTCTATTAAAATGACTGTACTATTTATCAGCCTGGAATTCAGCAACTCTGTCAAGTTCTGGTTCATGCCCTACACCCTCCTTAGCTGTGATCTTAGTTTGTTACTTTTTATATAAAACTGGCACTCTTGAGGAGATGCTGGACCTAGTACATTATCTCCCCTAGGGTTGTCTCGTAGAGGTGATCTTGCGGTGATTGTTGCCCTTGTGTCTACAGGGGTTAAGTTTCCTCAAAGGAAGTGAACGTTCCTGATCTTAATTATTCATAGAGGAGCAGGAAGGAAGGAAGAAGGAAGGAAGGAAATACTTCAAGGCAGGCCTTAGATAATTAGAAAAGAGGAAATGTATACCTCACTCAGTGTCCCTTGTTTTGATATGGATTTCGTGCTCTTCAAGGTATTTTTTTTTTAAGATTTTATTTATTTATTTGACAGAGAGAGAGAGAGATCACAAGTAGGCAGAGAGGCAGGCTGAGAGAGAGGGTGAAGCAGGCTCCCCACTGAGCAGGGA
The DNA here is from genome assembly GCA_002007465.1 of Ailurus styani. NCBI lineage: Eukaryota > Metazoa > Chordata > Mammalia > Carnivora > Ailuridae > Ailurus > Ailurus styani. The sequence goes on from LNAC01000361.1 coordinate 497,930, forward strand.
GCCCGATGTGGGCCTCAGTCCCAGGACCCTGAGATCATGACCTGAGCTAAAGGCAGAGGCTTAACCCCCTGAGCCATCCAGGCGCCCTCTTCAAGGTATTTTTAAGGTAAAAGGTGTTTTTAAGGTTAAAGATAAGCCCTGTCACTGGAGGCAAAACTTGATCTAGGAAAGAGAAAATCCTGTGAGGAACCCCAAATTGATAATAAGTGTGTTATATAAACTAGTTTATCTAGTTTTATGATACTCATTTTTGCACTTCAGTTTTCTCTGTATAGAAGTAAAGCTTTGTTTAAATGTTCTAGCATGGGCGCCTGGGTGGCTCAGTGGGTTAAAGCCTCTGCTTTCGGCTCAGGTCATGATCTCAGGGTCCTGGGATCGAAGCCCGCATCGGGCTCCCTGCTCGGCGGGGAGCCTGCTTCCCCCTCTCTCTCTCTGCCTGCTCTCTCTGCCTCCTTGTGATCTCTCTCCCTCTGTGAAATAAATAAATAAAATCTTTAAAAAAAAAATAAAAAAATAAATGTTCTAGCATGGTCTAAGAATTGCTCCTGGAGAGACAAATCCACTGTCCACACTTGGACAGAATATTAAAGAGAGATCTGTGCCTCTCCTAAGCCGTCTAGGTTAGCTATCCAGATTCTTCTCCCTTCTAGCTCAGAAATGCTGCCCCACCTTAGGAAGGAGAGCATTAGTGTACTATAAGCAGTGACAATTTGGTGTTTTTCATAGAAAGGTGCAGTTCTCTGACAGGTTAAGAGATTACAGTAACCAATGAGAACAAGGACCGCATTGGTTTAAAACAATAGCTCTTAACCCTATTAAAACTAGTGCTACCAGCACCATAGAATGAATATTTGGTAATGGTTCTTTTACTACTCTGAAATTATGATACTAGGTAATATAATCTACCTGCCTACATAATTTCCAAAAAAAAATCAATAGAGAGCTTGAACTATAACACAAAGGAGAAATAAAAGGAAAACTATTTATAATGATATAATATGTAATTCAGTATGTAAATGCACAGAGACTATCTACACTGAAGACAATGAAATAATCAGACATAACTATATATAGAATCACAATAAATGCAGTCATTGCAAATACAGGTTAATTGAGGAGTTTCAAATATTAGTGGCATTGACATTTGTATGTTGATTTTCAGAAACGGTGACTAACTCTTGAATGATACAAAGTATGTCCTTCTCTTAGTTTACATGGAAGTTACCTTCTTGGATAAATCAGTGTTTATTGAAAACATATAAAAATGTTTTGTGTCGATATATAAAACAGTAAATTCTGGGCTCAATAATAATAAGTAGATTTTTTTTTACCTACATAAATGTTCATTAGGAGAATTTAAATTTTTACTTTTGCAGGAATGTTCCATGAATTATAGGACATCTCACCTCCCTAGGCCCTGCCTGTTTAAAAGTGTATTGCCCTTAACCAATCTGGCAAAGGAAAAACACCCACAGGTTTGCCAAATGCCCCCAATGAAAATCACTGTTTTAGAACTTGAGACAGGTTTTTTTTTAATTATTTTTTAAAGATTTTATTTACTTATTTGACAGAGAGAAAGCACAAGTAGGGGGAGCAACAGAGGGAGAGGAAGAAGCAGGCTCTGCTGATCAGGGAGCCAGATGTGGGACTCGATCCCAGGATCCTGGGATCATGATTTGAGCAGAAGGCAGACACTTAACGACTGAGCCACCCAGGCACCCCCAATCAATACTACCTTGCATATTTCTTTTTTTGACCCTCATCTTGCAGGGTAACTGATAATGAAAATAGGCATGCTCTCACATAAAGTGGATAAAAATAAAATTAATCTTGAAATCCAGTTTATGAATTAGTTTAAATGAAAGTATTTAGTATTTACTAACTCCAGTCCCTGTGTCCAGTACTATGGTGGAAATTTAACAGATACAGAAAGCATAGCTCTTGCCCATGGCAGTCCATTTCCTTGGAGAAACAGAGTACATAAAATATATGAAATGTCTGGAGATAATTAAGTAACATTTAGTAGAGCTTGTGATTTAAAAGTATAAACTAAATATTGCAGGAATACAGAAATCTACAATGTTAGTAAAGGGTGGTGCTTAGAAGAGAAAGCTCTGTGGAAAAGGGCCAGTCACTTATAGTGGGTCTTAAATGAAAGAAAGATTTATAGAAAAAGAATGAGAAACAGAATTCTGGTTCTAGAGAAGAGCACTGTAAGTAGAAAGAAAGCATGTAGTCAAGAAACCAAGAAAAAAATGAATGTGATGTTGGCAAGAAAGGAGATGATATGAAAATACATTTTAGCATTTACTAGGGGCTTATTCTGTGCCCTTGACATAGATGGAGAGGTAAGGAAAGAGCATTGCTTCATAGGGGTGGAAACTTTTAGATCTTCCTGAAAATATGAACTCTCCTCAAATTTCCCTCTAATTGTGCCAAATATCTGTGTTCTTTCAATTAGTATTTACCTACTATTCCTTGGATCCACTTTGCAGGACTTGACTGCCCATACCTCAATCAGGTGGGAAAAGAAACACAACCCAGATGGAGGCATATGACACAGGATCAGGCCAAGGAAAGAACCAGAAGCACCTCCCCCACCCCCATGGGAGAGTTAGACTTAAAGCACATGGAAAAATCAGTAGTTTAGGACACTAAACTCCCCAGGAATAAGAACAGAAAGATTCAGGATTCCTAAGCCACACTTGAGAATCCCACTCCAGGAGTCTAAGCCAAAGACAAATAAAATTGTTCAGAGCACATAGGAACAAATGTCGTGTCTTATAATCACAGCCACAATTCCCAGGTTTGGGTCCTCTCTTTGTTTAGGATTAGCCTGGATTCGGAGATTTAGGGGGTCCCAGAATAACATGGGTTATTTAATCTTGGCAGATCTAATTTTTCTCGTCTTCAGAATATTGATGGGTAAAGGAGGGGGTTGATTTAGGTCATTTGTCTGGTGCCTTTCGATGCTAATATTCTGTGGGTCTAATAATCAACCAACAGTCAGGTGTTTGCAAAAGAGCCATCTAAAGGCTGATATGAAGCAGACTGCAGGGCTGGAACTAGGAAACCAGTGAGGAATCCCCGCAGACTCCAAAGAAGGAGGCAAATGAAAATACTGCTAAACAGTGGCTGTGGTTTGGCTTCCAGAGGGCTGGCTTTCTGGAAGGCTGCTACCCACTGGCGGGATGCAGTTTCTGTACTTGTGATCACAGCTCACTGAGGCCCTCACTTTTAACCTAACACTATTTATATTATGCTGATGTGTTACAGACTCGTTGGTCTGCACAGCATTTACTTCCCCAGCATCCTAAGACCCATGACAGGGTGTGGCTCATTCCATAAGAACTCTACAGAGAATTCCTTCACAATTATTTATTGTAAAAAATCATGTTACAGGCGACAGACCTTTAAGACTCACTAGAAGGATGGCATCACCGTCTATCTGCAATTTGGAAGGGCAGAGACAAAGACGTTTAAAATATTTTGAGAACAAATTCGAAACATGTTTCTGCATTTTGGATGCAAATCGAGTCCAGAACTGGAAACAAGGTATAATATTGAAGTTTTATAAATAACCTGTATTTCTAAAATTTCCGGAATACGGTGAATAGAAAGAGTGCTTTATTAAGAAATTAGAATCTTAGGTTCTAGCATTCAGTCTGGTTTTCCTCATCCTTAAAAAAAAAGATTAAAATACATGTCTATTCAAAAACTTTTATGCTAATGTTGACAGTAGCATTATTCACGGTAGCCAAAAAGTGGAAGCAACCCACATGTTCTTCAACTAATTGATGGGTAAATAAAATGTAGCACATCCATATAATGAAATATTATTGGGCAATAAAACAGAACGAAGTATTGACACGTGCTACAATGTGGACGAACCTTGAAAACATTATGCTAAGTGAAGAAGTCAGTTACAAAAGACTGCATAATCTATGATTCCATTTATGTGAAATGCGCAGAATAGGTAAATCCATAGAGACAGAAAATAGATGAGTGGTTCCTTGGGGATGGGACGGAATGAGAAAGCAGAAGTGGGGAATGACTGCTAATGGGTATGGGAGTTCTTTGGGGGATATTGAAAATGCTCTAAAATGAGATTGCACAACTCTGTGAATATACTAAAAACCTCTGAACTGTACACTTTATGTGGGTGAATTTTATGGTATATGAGACATACTTCAATAAAAGTACTTTTTTTAAAGCAGAGAGATTGTGTGAAAGTACCAAAAGGAAAATGCTCTATTTGTGTAAGAGGAGTCACTGGTCTTCACCTGAGGAAATTTGCAGGGAAGGAAATGACAAAGTGCCAGCAGTTAAAGGAATAGATACCTGAAGACGAGGCATGGGAATGACTGCCATATAAAAGGAAGATTAAAGTAAAATGTAATACCACAATATGAAAACAAATGGCACCAATTTATTTATCTTTCCTTCTAGATTTGCCTTGTTTCATATGTAAACAAGATGTAATTGGCTTATAGAAACAACAAATACTCATGTCAGATACTTTTTACTATTTCAGAATCATAGAGTCCATAAATCAGTCCTTGACTGGCCTAGAGACAAAGAAAAGGTATGCAGAGGATTCAAGCCAAGAAATTTTAGGTGTTAATTCTGCCTCTTAATCAAGATCTGATTACACAAAAGGAAGACAGAACATAAAAATGCTATAAAGATTTAAAGTTTTTCACTCTTCTCCATAACTCACACTGTGAATGTGCTCAGTATGACATTCACTAGAGCAAGAAAATTGAGATGTTGTCGCAAGGTTCTGTACAACAGAGTCTCTGCCAATTATGATGAATAATCCAAGTCCATATGCTTGCTCTATAAAGTTCTGCAATATCAAGGATCTCCATTCTGCTTCTGCTTCCTCAGAAATAAACTATATCCAAAGAATAGTAAGAGGAAATTAAAAATACTTACTAGCTTAATCACAGTTAGTCTTGTATTTGTCCAATGCAGACACTGGTTTGCTGGTGATATAGGTGTAAGGCATTATCTTGAGCCAAGAAAATGAAACAGGTATTTAATTTGAAAACAGAAATTTTCTTGTAAGATTACAAAAATGTAAGCCAATAGCACCCTAAATTATAATAAAGTTTTTCATTAAAATTCTGAGCAGGAATGTTATACACTATATTCTTTTCCCCTGAAGGATTAGGTATTCCGTAAAAGAATGCTTGAATACCATGTTCATCCTTTTATAGATAAATATAACTTGTAGGCTAGTCTACAGAGCAAGTGGATGAATTTCACCCATTTCATTATTTCTGTACATTAAAGTCACGGGGCAAGAAGCGAGAGTGTGGTTAACAACTAGTCGGTTCTGTGTAGATCTCTAAATCAAAACTGGAAATCCAGTATATCAGGTCAGAAGCTTAAATCTCTGAAGAGTCAACAGCAGTAGTTCACACTCTCTAAGGCACTACAATACTTTATCGATTATTCTTCTTTAAAAGTAAGGCTTTGTCTTTGGTGAAAGTTGGAAGTCCCTGGAAAAACTGAGCAATATGCCTTAGCAATCATTTAAGTCCAGTTATAATGAATTTAGCATATCCTTACCAAAGAGTAAGTTTTAATGATGGGAACAGGTGTAGGACTCCTTGACTACATTGAACATCTAAGGATTGGGGAAAGGGGCCATGCTGGAGCAAGGGGTCTTCACAAAAGATGGCATAAGAATAAGAGAATGGATCCAATAAGCTTTGATTTCAGAATCATGGAGATGGGGAACGTAATCACAGAGCTCACTGGTGCCACATCGACTCAGGGAATCAGCAGATATGCACAGGAAATAATATAAAGCCTACAAAGGCTTTTATATATTTATAGGAATATATTTTTATAGCTATATAGAAATATCTATATATCTCTATATATAGATATATATCTCTATATATAGAATATATATCTAGAATATCTATATGTATAGGATATCCATATATATAAGAATATATATATTTATGGGAATATATTTCTATGTATTTATAGGAATATAAAGCCTACAAAGGGACACCTGGGGGCGCCTGGGTGGCTCAGTGGGTTAAAGCCTCTGTTTTTGGCTCAGGTCATGATCTTAGGGTCCTGGGATCGAGCCCCACATCAGGCTCTCTGCTCAGTGGGGAGCCTGCTTCCTCCTCTCTCTTTGCCTGCCTCTCTGCCTACTTGTGATCTCTCTCTCTCTCTGTCAAATAAATTAAAAAAAAAAAAGGGACACCTGGATGGCTCGGTCAGTTAAGTGTCTGAATTCACCTCAGGTCACGATCTCAGGGTCCTGGGATAGAGCCCTGCTTAGGGCTGTGGGCTCGGCAGGGAGTCTGATTCTCCGTCTCCCTTCTTCTCCCTGCTCATGCTCTCGCTCTCTCCCTCTCCCTGCCCCCAAGGAAATAAATAAAATCTTTAAAAAAAAAACTTCTGTAAAATTTCACAAAGTTAGTAACTTAGATGCACTTGTTTTTCTTCCCCCACCCCTCCTCAAAACCTAGGGGTTCTGTGTGCTTATATTTAGAGACAGCAAGCAAGGATGATACGGGGGAGACTTCCTATCACTCTTGAGCAGGTCTTGGGGAGAACTTATTACCTGGTGTGTGTGTCCTTGGGTCTGTGCGTGTGCGCTGGGCATGCCGTGGAGGGAGACTGTTTGACCTATAGCTTCCACACACAAAGCACCTCCCATTTAAGTGCTAAATTGTTAAAGGTAGAAGACCAGAATTTTCATAATCTTATTTTGGAATTCATTTATCCATTAATATATCAAGAAGTTCAACACCTGGAAGTAGCTTTCACAGATTCAGATGCGAAGAAATTGGGTGGGTGTGTCAGCTGCTAAGAACAGAGGCAAGTAAACTTAATTTCTGGGGTCTGCAGTAATGGGAAAGGGGTAACAAAGAATTTTCCTGGTCTGAGAAGGGACCCTGGAACTCTTTACTAAAAAGATCTTTAGGACTGTCCCTGGCGTTATTATTTGGACACTACATCACAAATCTAATTCTGCTTGAATTATCCTAATATTTTCAATAAGAGTAAATTTTATATTTTTTTAAAGAAGCATTTTTTTTTAAAGATTTTATTTCTTTATTTGACAGAGAGAGAGAGAGAGATCACAAGTAGGCAGAGAGGCAGAGAGAGAGGAGGAAGCAGGCTCCCCGCAGAGCAGAGAGCCCGATATGGGCCTCGATCCCAGGACCCTGAGATCATGACCTGAGCCGAAAGCAGAGGCTTTAACCCACTGAGCCACCCAGGCGCCCTAAAGAAGCATTTTTTTAAGGAGGCTCCATGCTCAAAGTGGGGCTTGAACTCATGACCCTAAGATCAAGAGTCACATGCTCTACTGAGTCAGCCAGGCACCCCTTAAGTTTTTATTCAAATTCCAATTAGTTAACATACCGTGTAATATTAGTTTCAGGTGTACAATTTAGTGATTCAGCGCTTCCACCCAACACCCAGTGCTCATCACAACAAGTGCTCCTTAATCCCCATCACCTACTTCACCCAACCCCCCTACCCACCTCCCCTCTGGTAACCATCTCTATAGTTAAGAGTCTTTTTCTTGGTTTGCTTCTCTCTCTCTCTCTCTCTCTCTCTCTCTCTCTCTCTCTCTCTCTCTCTCTCTCTCTTTCTCTCTTTTTCCCCTATGCTAGTTTGTTTTGTTTCTTACATTCCACATATGAGTGAAATCATAAGGTATTTGTCTTTCTCTGACCGACTTTTTTCACTCAGCATAATACTCTCTAGCTCCAAGTAATTTTTTATTTAGATAAATAAAATTTTTTAGATAATTTAGATTTTTTGTTTAGATAATCCAGAACATCGATTTATCTCTTGAATTTGAGGACATAGAATACAGTCTTGATCTTAAATCAGTTAGATGCTGAGAGGTATGGTACTTCCTACAGGAACCTACTGATAACTTGGTTTGTTCATGTAAAAAGATAACTAGCAAAAGATGGCAGAGTCTAACTGACAAGTACCATGCCAGTGGCCAGTCAACTAGGAGTATGGATGGGAGTTCACTGAAAAGAGAACCTCTGGTCAGAGAGAACTTGCAGGTAAGACAGAATCTAATGAAACTGGGCCCTTTCACATTTGAATATGTGTTTGTGCCTTTTCCGCTAAACGAGATGTTCCTGTGCATTTTTGCAGAAAGCCAGAAGGAAGAAAATGCAATGGAAGACACTGAAGATTCTAATGAGGGAGGAGAGGATTGCTAAGCAATATCCAAGAGGGTGAGAAGAGATGGAAAGGTATCTTTGGGGTTGAAGGAGACAAGGCTGGTTATTAAAAAACACAGGCATTTAGGGTAGGAAAATAGATTTAAAAAAACTTCTCAGAGAACCTGGGTGGCTCATTGGGTTAAAGCTTCTGCCTTCGGCTCAGGTCATGATCCCAGGGTCCTGGGATCGAGCCCCACATCGGGCTTCTCTGCTCAGCAGGGAGCCTGCTTCCTCCTCTCTCTCTGCCTGCCTCTGCCTACTTGTGATCTCAATCTCTCTCTCTCTCTCTTTCTCTCTCTCTCTCTCTCTCTCTGTCAAATAAATAAATAAATAAAAATCTTTAAAAAAAAAGAAAACTTCTCTCAGGTAAGCAGGAAACATCCATCTGATGGAAAAACGCGGGCAGGGGTTGGTAATGTAAGAAGGGAGACAGGTCAAGACAGTTGTCATGATAAACATGTGAATGAATCAAGAAGAGGTGAATAAAATGGTGACTTACAGCTGGGGTAGAACTGCCCAGGGACTGCTCCAAAGCTTCAGAGCTGGATGGCGTGAAGGCAGCAGCTCCCCACCCCACTCATCCTGCATGGGAATCCTGCATTGTGGAGTCATTCGTGGCCAGCCAGGCTGTTAAACCAAAGGGCCTGCACTTTGAATTCTTTTTCTTATTGGTCCAACACTTGGTTCCTATCTTTTTAGGCTGGAGGCACGGGCAGAGGAAGACAGCCTTCTCTGCCTCAGCCTGGCCAGATCTCAGGCTTTGTAGACACTAGGGTGGCCCAGTAAATGCGATCATCTTTATCTGCACTTTTTATTAGAGGTATTTTGTAAGTAGCTTATTGGCAATGCTCATCTCTTCCATCAACCGGTTAAAATGCTGTTCCTGTGTCTCACTTTTATTATATCAGTATAGTTTCAAAAGTGAAGCTGGGCCCTAGATTCAGAATTGTTGACAAAAGGAGTTGCATTTAAACCCATCACTCAGGGAAAATACCTATTGGTTTCTCCTAAAGAGCTTATTATAATGGTGATTCAAGATAGAAATTCCCAATATCCTTTTTGACCCCCCAATCAAGACTCAATTCACAGGAAAGAAGATGGAACATAAAATAGCAGCTATAACGGATTTGCATTGCCTTCATCTCCAAACTTAATTGATGTGATCACATCATGTACCTCTTTTGGGCCCCAAAGAATTCGCCTGCAGAAGAGCGCCCCCAAGTACTGTGTTTATACACTGCAGTGATCATGATGCACTGTGTTTTTTTTTAACCACAGAGGAAGAGATTTATCTATCCTGTGTGACCGTGGCAACCTACTCTAAGCTATCTATTTACATCACTTCATCCTGACCTTGGCTTCCAAAGCTTGATTAGCAAAGCAACACCCACCAATAGGTGCTCCTTTCTATAGTGAGGAGAAACTGCCAATTATATAAAAAGACATATCTTCCTGTCAATTGATTCAAATGCATAAAAAATACAGTCACCCAGATGACTACAGACGCCAAGTCACAAATTTGATTAAATTCGGAGTGAAGTGAAGCATTATTCAGCCATAAAATACACATGGCCAAGACCAGTTCTACCTCCTCCGTCAGTAGGCAGAGAACTATCGCTGGGAATTTCACCTGGAGCACCTGCTAGAGAAGTCGGGCAGAGGGTGATGTGATTTATATTTTTAGCCCTGACTCACACCACAATGACTTGAAATACGGTGTGCTTCCACACAGCTATATTTTTATAACCAATATTTTCCCTTAACAAAGATAAGATAGAGTTCATATCATATAACTCAGTTTAATGTTAGGTTTAGAATAAATTAATTCCACAAATGGAATTTTAAGTAAGAGTAAAAGCATTGTCCAAAAAAAAAAAAATCCCCACACACACATACAGCACAAGAAGATTCCGGCACCAATGGAATGAAATCTAATAAGGGCAAGTAGGCATCACACACAGAAGTAGAAAAGCAGGCAGTACACAAACACCCACCAGCATGGAGCAGGAAGGCACAGACAGAGCCGAAAGAGATCTGCAGACGTCAACTGCCAAGAGAACCCCGGGTCCCCCTTATATACACAGAGCTGATGGTCCTTGAGTAGCAGGGGCCAAGGCAGAGTTGCTCAGCTTCATCTTCCACATTTCTTTTTTTTTTTTTTTTTTTTTTAG